>DWLR01003537.1:0-13366 GCA_018246295.1 Papilio alexanor hazarajatica
GGGGGGGGGATAGTCCCCGGTGCGCCGCCCGCCCGGCACGTGCGGGGCGTGGGGATTATGGCCCCCCCCCCCCCCAATGATGCGATCAATGAGGGAGGCCTATGTCCAGCAGTGGATGATCATAGGCTGAGGTGGTGGTGGTCGTGGTCAGGACACTGCCTCATGGCGCTAAGTTATTTGGAGTTTTTAAGGCGCCATTACTCATCGAGGTGAAAGTAATTGTGTGAAGGTAATTTAGATAGAATTGGATGGGTCCTGCCTATTTCTACTGCAATTTTTAAATTACTATGTTGGACGTTTGCATACTACCGTATATGCGAATATTGCTTTTACTAAAGTACTCAATAAAAGAACGCACAGGTAAACACCATAATAGAGTATTTTAATACTCGGCGCCCGAGAGAAAAAAGTGGTAAATTTCCACGCCATATATTCAACACAGGATAAAATAAAGCCCGTGTGTAGTTTTCTTATTTTCCAAGTGATTGTAGTTTTTGTACTTCAATTTATACATTTCTGATAATATTTTTTTCATCAACTCTTGAGACTGATAATTAATTATTTTGAATACAAAATAGAATTCGATACAATACAATTACAATTCGTGCGGTTTTTGCGGAACTTCCTGCCTCGCTCAGCCGCGTTGTGGAATGATCTGTCCCCAGCGGTAT
The DNA here is from genome assembly GCA_018246295.1 of Papilio alexanor hazarajatica. Classification (NCBI taxonomy): domain Eukaryota; kingdom Metazoa; phylum Arthropoda; class Insecta; order Lepidoptera; family Papilionidae; genus Papilio; species Papilio alexanor. The sequence continues at coordinate 672 of DWLR01003537.1, forward strand.
TTCCAAACTGTTACGACTTAGGGACCTTCAAGAAGAGAGTGTCTTCTTCCTTAAAGGCCGACAACGCATCTGCAGTTCCTCTGGTGTTGCGGATGTCCATAGGCGTCGGTTCACTTAATGTTAAGCGACCCGCTGCTCGTTTGTCCCCTTATTCTATGAAAAAAAAAAAACATTTATTTTGTTTAAATTTACTGCTTTGTACCCTTTACGGGATTTTTTTAATCACCTGTCAAGGGCACACCGAAGAGCATTTAATGTTTTGCTAGGGGGTATTTCTGCACAGGGGCCGTTGACGTGATTATATTACCATGACTGCCGTAATAATAATCCTTACGGTAGCCAGTTTGAAAAACAAAAAATACTGCGTTCAGAATTATTCCGAGTCCTGTGACACGGTAAGCTGAGTTGTTAATGTTGTAAATGTTGGTATAAAAATTGATGTGTGCATGTACTTTTCCTATGGAAATTGGAAATCAATTAATTATTATTATCCGAAGACTCTACTACATTTTATATATTTTTTGTTTTTAGAATGATGGACATGTGTTGTGCTTTGTTTGCATTGTGTACAAACGCGTGGGATTGCGCCTCATGAGTGACACGACCGACGCGGGTCCATTTAGCATTTACAAAGCTTTGCGTCAAAATTACTTCGTAACGTTATTTTCGACGGAAAAGTAACTTCAGTTCCAATAAAAAGATTTATAAAATTACCTCTTCGTTTGTTTAAAAATAGAATTTTGTTTGTAGAGATCTTTTAATTGAAAAAAAAAAAAAAATACAAAACTGACTTTTATATAATTTAATTCAAATGCACATGTGATGATGCAATATGTCATTAAATTTATATGCACTATACTTCTCATCATAAATTCATTGAACCCAAACAAGGCTGGTCTTAAATCTACCAATATGTCAATTTTCGGTATTCCTTAGGAACCCAAGGTTCAAAGTCATTAAATGCGATCCCATTTAATGGCTTTGAACCTTGGGATTTTCTAACAGTATAAAAAATTAAATCGATTTATATAGTTATAGTCCTGAAGTAACAAACATAAAAAAATACAAGGAAATTGAGATCCTCCTCCTTTGTTAAGTCAGTTAAAAATAGTTTCTGATGATTTTTAAATGTTGTTAAATGTATAGTTATTTTCTGAAAATACTTTATTAGTCGGCTGTACTGTATGTTTTTTGTTATCTTCATTCGATTCGCTTTAGCAATTAAAACTTTTTATCGTCAAGTGTATATTATCGGGTATTCACATAATAAGTCCATTTGTTCGTTCTAAACATTGTAATTGTCTTGTAACAGTTACGCTGACGTCAGAGTTTGCTTCGCAGCACCGTTCAGTGTTAAAGCCCAGCTCAACCGAGTGCAGCTATTCTAAAAATATTATCTAAACAATTTGCCTTCACATTATTATGTTTGTTAACGTATAAACAATTTGTAATAAAATTTCCTTAGTTGTTGTGTGTAAGATAAGAGTTATTCAGCTGTATTCAATTACAATTCAACATTATTTGTGGGTTTTTTATCAATTTTTTTTATTTAAAATTTAAATCTAATGCGACTTGTGGCGACAGCGATGACATTTGGAACTATAAGTATGCTGTTTCCCGTGACTTCGTCCACGTGAAATTCAATAAAACTGTGTATTAATTTTTATGTGTCTAGCCGTTGCATCCATACAAACGTTCGCATTTATAATATTGTGATTTGATAAACCGTTGTTAAAAGAGTTCAGAACCTGTACACAGCTGAACTGAATTTTATGTTACTTACAGATTAGTAATGTACATTTTGGTGCATGTGGGATATCAAATAATGTACCCTTTTATTTGATATCCCGCTTGGGTATTATTGAAAATATTCGATTGTTCATCCTCACTTCCAGCCTCCATGTCGAGGGCGTCGGGGGTTAAATACATATAAAAAGAATCTTTGAGGCGGGTTGTATATTCTGTCAAAATTTGAGCATAGTCGATGCAGAACTTTTTGAGTTTTTGAAGCTTACACAAACCAACTTAATATTTATACTACTATTACTCAAATTGATACTAAGTTTTTGATTTGAGTATATTTTATCATACATCTTTAAGGTATTCTTTACCGGCGTGCAGAAGAATTATAGTAATGCTTTGACAGCATAGCGTTAATCAGTAAAGCTAAAAGAAAAACCAATAAGCCCGATTGACAATCTGGGTAAGAATACCAATCGAAAGCACTTCACTCTTCAAAATCGGTCAAACCATTTAGGTTACAGGAGGACACAATGGAACGAACATACATACACGCATAAACGTGAAAAACATAACTTCCTCGACAGTCGGGCAAAAAGTAAACGATAATAGCTACTCTACGTGAAAAACTTTCCGGGCTACGATAATACGTTACGGACACGGACGTACCGTGCGTAGGTTTGCGTTTCTGGATCTATAAACGTCGGCTCGGACTTTCCATTGGAATTTCATGGTTGGAGATTTAATCGTTATGTATCGATTTTCTACTACATTAAGTCGCCTCATATATTCCGTTACTTGAGTATAATACAGTATAAGTAAACAAAAAAGCAGCAACTGAAAACATATAATAAAAGTATATGAAGCAGGTTCGCGGCGTCAAACTAGAGTATAGTTCAAAATATTACCGTAGTCTTCTGCTACTTCTGTTTGTAAGCTTAAAGGTAATCAAATATGAACTGAAGAAGTGGAAGATATGTTCTAGAAGACATCTTCTGGACAGGACTCAAGAGTCGAATTTATAGAGAACAAGCTGTTGCCTGCGACTTCGTCCGCGTGGAATTCAATAAAAAACTGTTAGTATTAATTTCAAAAATTTAATTATTAATTTATTAAATTAATTTTTTTTATTTACATTAATTAAATTACTATATCCAGCTGTTGTAGAGTTACCTTATCAAAGACATTCATCCAAACTTATAACGTTATTGACATTTGAAAAAACCCCCGATATAAGAGTTCAACTTAAAATTTCGTTCAAACAACTGAACTGGTTTTCATGTGACTTACAGATCTTTAACGTACACGTCTTGCTTTTATTTGGGTACCCACTTGGGTAAATTTGAAAATACTCGATTGTTTATCTCCCCTATCCCCCTTCCACCCCTATTTCCGTGGGTTTTTATATGATATATTATAAATGTATATGGAGCATCGTAAGCAGAAAAATATTCTAGTAAGTAAATTAAAGTAATAAATAAAATAAAACTACAAATTAAAGTAACATTGAAAAGAAATAAAATCGCTTCTATATAACACGAATATTTAAAGACGATTACACAGATCAGACACGTCGAGCGAATGTGTCTCGTTTCATTATACAAGTTGGATGACGAATTTTGTTCAATTTTACTTGTGCGGAGATGCAGCTTTACTTTATTTTTAGCTTTACCGTAATACCTTTATTACTTAGTTTATCTAGACATCACACATTGTAGAGGTGAGACTGTCTGACGCAGTTCAGTCGTCAATTGTTTGTTGGATGCATTATCTAAAATAAGGGCAACGCTCGGACGTGTGGCCTGTTGACAAAAATATCATGAAAGTTCTTATAAATTTAAATAACATATTAATAAATAAACCAAGGTTGAGGTAGAGATCGTAAAAAAATGAGCAGGACTGAAATGTAAAATAGTTTCCGAATCTTAAAATAGTTTGCTTTGTAAATAAAAGATCTTCACCGTCATTTTATTCAATTGTCAACTGGCTTGTAATTAATCGCATAATTATAAATTTATGAACACTCAGCTTTAGCAATGTGCTATTATTGCATGACTAAAAAAAGAACTTAAGGCATTTGAGTGCAGTACGGTTTTCATTTGCACTATCAACGCCAAATACCTACGATTACGGCACAATTTTAGTGAATAAGAAATTGAAAAGGGAAAAATTCATTACCTTGGTTATAATGGCGTATGTTTATGGATTCACAACCCAATTAGGTTGGGAATTCTGGACAAATAGAACGCAAGTTGAATATTAAGTGTCAGTTATTTAGTGTGCTGCAACAGAATATCAAGATGTGCGTTGTTCTTTGCATAATAGTTACATTACTGTGTTGTTCGTTTGCTTCCGTTCAAAAAATATTCGGCGGCATTAAACATCTCGGATGTTGATTTTCGAACGTTTGAAAACGGTGTAAATCTTGGTCTTAGCTGTCGGAATAAATTTTAGTCATATGTTAGAATAGTTCATAGAATGAGATAAAAAAAATCTTGTCAATAATTTTAAAAAAATATTGTTAAGGAATAAATAAATAAGGTAAATTATTGAAATATATTAATCGTGATAAAGCCACGCAATGATATAAAATCAAACTTGAAAACTACCAGGACCTCAAACAATACAAATGTTTTGTAAGGTGAGCAAGATGCCTCGGGAGCTAATCCCGTTCCCGAGGCTATTCTCGGGGATATTTCCTAATAAATGATCGTACACACTTATATACATTTGTTTTGTTTAATATAAAAAAATACATTAATTTCCATAAAATAAGAACAGAGATGGGAAAACAGAGAAGAAATTATTACATTCTAACAATTACAAAGGATTTGAAACCATCATGGGAATGCTAGTTTTTTACGTACGAAATTCCATAACATCTTTATACTATTTCTACTATTGTGAGACTACGACGGTTAATGAAATGACTGATAAATTTGTCAAAGACAGGACAAGGCTAGGGATGGCAATTGTTTTCGAAAAAGATCGATTTTTAAATTGATTCAAATCGCAATCTGATGAATCGATTCACAGAATAGTCGAAAAGATCACCTCTACAACCACCTCAGCCTATGATCGTCCACTCCTGGACTTAGGCCTCCCCCATTGATTGCATCATTGGGTGGAAATTTGCCATAATCGTTACGCTTGGTAGGCGGGTTGGCGATCACTGGCGGTACTAAGTAAAGGGCGCTGTTGCCCGTTATCCGGTGGTCTTTACATCCAGACTCAAGACAAATAGACATCACTGGTCGTCGTCTAAAAGATAGATTTCCCAAAAATCGTTTTTTTTGGAGTTGTATTTATATTTGCATTTACAATGTAAATATAAATACATTTTTATGGAAAATGAGAAAAACACCATAATAATCGATTTTATATCATTAATAACTGAGAATTATTTCATTTAAAGAAATCAATAATTACCACAGTTTTTACAACCATACCAAAGTATCAGGTATACTCGTAAAGGAAGAGACCTTCTTCAATTAATTTTTACATTAAAAAGTTAAGACAATTACCATATAATTCCCAATGCTTAATGCAATTGCGTTTGTCATATAATTCATTTTATCTATTGAAGTGAAATCAAGACAATTTTTGCCATGGCTTTTGGTACATTGTTTAGCAAAGAAATTTATGGTTATAGTTTTCACTGTTACTGTCAATATTAGCCGTTTTGGAGTATATAAAAGGATAAAAGAAAATTTTTCAATGCAATGTAACGAAATTTCACTTGTAAGTCGTGGAATATCAACATAACGCATTATGAAGATTAATATTATTATGCTGTAAAAAATAATCATTAATTTTAATTATAAAAACTTACAACTATATTTGATCGGTTTATAAATGAAAATATTGTTAAAAAGACAACTGTGCTCCGGGAGCGTGATCCCTTTTCGATCATACCAGTAAAGTCTATAGTAATGCTGCTTTACTTAAAAAAATAATGAGCTATAAATTTACGAAAATAACAAAATCATAAATAACGGTAGTTTTTGATACCATATCACATACATACACAGGTATGGTATATATCACATATAAATCCTACAAAATTACGATGTGTCTACCTTAATTATATTTTTATTTCTTAAAAAATTATATTTTTTTGTTTCCTTTATTTATCAATGAGAGACGAAGGAGTTTCTCTCCTCGGCCATCTCGTTTGTTTTCGAAAAATGAAATGCAAAACTAATTTTTCTTTACATGTGTTTGAGTGCCATGGAGAATAAAAAAGCGTAATAAGCGATACCAACGAAACACTTAGTATTAACTCATTGTGATGAACTCTTGAATCTGATGAAGAGGGGCGTGTGTAGCTCTCGTTTCAGTTCAGGCTCCTCTACTCTATTCTACATGTTTAGTACGTTAAACTAACTTTATGGTTTTTATGAAATAAAAAAATAAAGACAATTATCTAGGGTGAAATATCGATTCAAGGCTACATTAAAAAAACCATCGATTAAAAATATCGGTTTTCTTGTGTCAAGAAATCGATTAATCGACGATTAATCGATCTCAGGTCGCCACCTCTGACAAGATGGCTATGGCGCTCTTTGTTCGTCGTGATTTGAGCGATTGAATTTAGGAGTCAGTAATCTGTATTAAATTATAATTACAGTTGTGTCTGTTTATAAATGAACTGTGGTTGGACAATTTACATTGAATAAGATACATTTTCAGATAAGCTTGGAATCAAAAATAATTATTTGGAACGATATATCTGTTCACCAGAGATAAATCTTTAGTTAATATTTAGATCTCTTAATTGGTCTTTTAAAAATTATAGTATAAGTGTTTTTAGTATATAAGAATAGAAAATGAGTTAATTAATTTTTAATTTTTAATTAATTGTTTGAAAACTGTCTACATCTCTAAACCATGGTCTTCTTTAAACATTTTTGAATTTTACTTTAAGAATTCAGCAAATTTAATTAACAGATTACGCGCCCTTGAACAAAAAAAGTAAAAAGATTAAAGTATTCGGTACTTTTCGTGAACTTCTAATGACGCTGCTATTGATTATTTCGACCTCTTCTATATTATTAATTTACCTCAAATTTCTAATTGTCTATGTAATTAAGAAAGAATACACGAAGAACAGGTCGCTTTAAGAACTAAACTACTTTTAAGTTAAATTGAACTAGTTTCCAAATAATATTTTTACGTGTTGAAGAACCTTATCGCGTTGGCTGTCGGTAAACTACGGATACGTATGTACACAGCTTTAGAAGATTAATATTTATTCAATAATTGATTAGGTGATAATTAAATTGTAAGTACAACCATCATCATTGGTCCTAGGTCTAACCTAAGGGTCGTTATACAAATCGGCCCCTAAACTTTCTTAACCAGCTTGTTCCTGCAACCTTAATTATATTAATTATCAATCTTTATTATCTTCTTGTGGGAGGCCTATCTATATTAAGACCTTTTGCTTATCCTTTCTACGAGCCTTGTTTACACGTTGTGAGGCCAGTTTTAGTATTTTTACAGGTTTTATCCAGGTTATTTAATTATACATTTAAAACTTAACAGATGTTTTGTTTCTATTAAGGTACAACGAATTATGTATGTACATAAAACGATTGACATAATTATCTGATATTTTTTTAAAAATATTAATAGGTTATGGAAATAATTTTCAAATATATCGTCTAACCATTTCAATTAAGCTTAAAAGCTTGTACTAGGACATGGTTCCTGAGAATAGTTGAATGGCGGATTCGATCCCACGACCTTGTGTTTGGTATTCCGTACCGTCCGTCATTTGTGTTTTTCATGTGAATATACTAAGTACCACCCAACTGTTTGAATTTGCTATTAAGCAAATAAAAGCAGCTATGTTATTCTGTTCAATAGAGTATGTTATGATTCAATCACAATTTTAAATTTTAATTTTGTTATTAATTTGATTGTTTAATTATATCTGTCGGAATTTCTGAGTATATCTAAGCGCTCGCCTACTTTTTATTTTATTTATTTCCAGCTATATCAGAAATTGTATATGTATATACAAAAGACAGTAACATATATTATTCTCTATCTGCTTCCCTGACTGACAAAGGCCTGCTCCAACCTTTTGCAAAGTTCTCTGTTATGGGCTAATTTTGTCAAACTTTGACTCGGCTACTAAATTTCTATTAAATAATTATGAACGCGGTAAACTCAAGAACAATTAAACTAAATTTCTTATGATTTTTATATATAATTTAAATTAAGGTTTTGTATATTTTAGCTGAAATATGAAACTGATTGTTGAAAAAGATGACACAAACTTGTACGATATTAGGTACTAGTGAAAGAAAGGTCTGGCGTAGGTATATACTCTGCTGCTCCTGCGAAGACGGGTCGTGATGTTAGCCTATACTATAAAGAATTTTAATAATCTTTTAACTTCTTTTTATCAAAAACGAAACCGACTTCGTATTTGTACATAATTATTATCTAAAGGGATAAGAAAGATAAATAAGCTTAATCATGGGTTGCTTCAATATCGATTGCCATGTTTTGTTATGTTATAATAACTTTTTGATATTTTTATATATGCGGAAAAAAATAGAAAAAAAATGAGCGCGTGCAAACCCGTGGGCAACACCTACTTTTATTTATCACGCTACGTCTTACTACAAATCTATTAAATAAACGAAAATAATAAGAAAACGAATAGACATCTACAATAAGTATTTGCGAGTTGCAGATGCGTTGCCTACAGTTAATAGACAGAGGAGGCGATGGACAGAAAGATGAACATTTTCTTCTCCTATCCCTGCCCTTCCCCGTCAAATTCACTTTTGCTCCCCAGGGGAATTGGAAGGGGCCCCTGGCACCTCAGTCATCAGTTGAAACGCAGAATACTTCACTTCGCTTGTCTTCTGTGAGGTCGTGGTATTTCACCGGTCGAGTGGGCCATTCGTGCCACAGATGTTGTTTGTGCGGACTTTATCCATCTCAGCCTATGATCGTCCACTGCTGGATGTAGGCCTCCAACATTGATCGCATCATTGGGGGGAAAAGTGCCGTAATCGCCACGCTTGGCAATCGGGTTGGCGATCGCAGTATGTTTCACCGTCCTGAGAAAAGGACTCTGCTGTCCGTTCTCCGGTGGTCTTTACATCCAGACTCAAAACAACCAGATGTTCATACACACAAATGTTTGTTTTGTGTGGGAATCGAACCCACGACCTGCGGCGCGAAAGGCAAGTGTCTTGCCACTGCGCGAACCGGTCAGTGCGGACTCTACCACTGTTGAAATAAACAAAATTATTATATTATTATAAGTAAAAATAATACTTTCAAATTTTTTTTTACCTATTATCTATAGAAATTCATCTCAATTTTCTATCGAATCGACTAAACAAATATGTACGTGTTTTGTTTTCCATTGTTGAAAATTAAGTGATGGATAATGTTTCCACTTTCATTATTGCTCGAAATATGTTGGCAAAGTTACAATATTTGTTAGCTTTGGATTTTGTAGAACGTAGGTTTGTATATTTCTCATCAAAAACTGTCATACTTGTAATTGATTATGTAACTGAAACGTAAAATTTTAAATGGAACCGTGAGTGCTTCGCATGAAATAAATAAATTATAAGTTCTCTTCTTGTAACATCCCCAGCATATATATAGCCATCGATTTTTCTTAAACCGTTGCGTGCTTGATGTCAATTGATTTAAATATTTTTTATTTTATTGGCAGATACTGATAAAGGTAAAAGATATCATTATAAAAATATCTTAAAAAGCATCCCAGGTTTTTTATACATCAAAATGACTTCATTTATTAATCACTCTATCGTCATTTCGATTTTGTAGAAAATATTTACCACTTTTTACCTTGTATCATAGTAAAGCATGTTTTTAATGTCTTTTTATATTATATAACTGAAACACCAGATTATAAGGTTCTCATGAATTGCGAGAGATACTCTTTTATACGCTCTTAAAATGATTCTCATTCACTATTGTAATTACATTTTTCTTAATTCAACCAAACATTCAACTTCAACCGATCTAGGCCAAAACTTCAACCGCATCGAAACTCAGTGGTTTTACTCGTTACGAGCACAATAAAAATACTAATTTACCGGTTGGTTTTTGATGAGGTTTATTTAAGAGATGAGGTTTCTTCAACTTTATTTTGATGCCAAAAATAATTACAATAAATAAATCAATCATTGTTTATATATCATTAACCACAAGTTACTTATCTGTATGTTTGTAAAAATTTAAAAAAAAAAACGCATAAATTCAATACACAACAGCAATTTTACTTTATCCTTTTATGCCAAAAATAAGTAAAACAAATAAATCATAAATTGTTTATTTTCATTTACCACAAGTTACTTATCTGTACGTTTATAAAAATTTTAAAATACCCTTGAATTCAATACACAATAATAATTCTCACATGTCGTATTTTGACATGAGCTTGTGTTGTGTGTTTCGGTTTCGGTTTCAACTGACAATTCTATTTCGGTCGAGCAAACTAACTTTTCGGGACATAGAACATTTTCGGTTATTAAAATTTAACGAAAACCACAAACAGAAATTTTTAATTTTGACGCATAATCTGTCACTGTGGAATAAATAATCGTCGTTTAACAAAAGTCTCAGATGTATATGACTCACTAATTTCAAGTAAACAGCTAGCTTAGTTAATTATCTTCCTTTAAAAAAAAAAACTAGGACGGTTTCCAAGCAATTTCTAGCTTAAATTTAGTTATAACACGTAATTTTACAAAATATACCACCATTATCACAGCTCGCAGAAATACGCTGCTGATATAATCAGTCATCGCTTAGTTCGTACATCTGACCTGAGTACATTCTGAACGTCGTTTCCATTCTAGAGCGCACCTATGCTGTTTATTGACACGTCTTTTGTCATTTTAACCACCCCAAAAATTATGAGCCCAGTCGTGGCAATATTTGTTTAATTCTTCGTGTTTTATTTTTTCGGGTAAAATCGATGGCGATACCTACCTACCCACCTACCTCACTACCTATCACATTTGCGGCAAAATAAGCTTGGTGAAAATAAATAGACTGCCATATATATAACATCTGGTGTTTCAGTTCTACACACTAACACTAAATACTACATAAAACACTAAAACACGCTTTACTATGAAATCAAGTTAAAAAGTGGTAAATATTTTCTAAAAAATCAAAATACCACAGAGTGATTAATAAATGAAGTCATTTTGATGTAAATAACCTGGGGTGCTTTTTAAATTATTTTTATAATGATATCTTATACTTTTATCAGTATCTGCCAATAAAATATTGATATCAATTGACATCAAGCACTTAACGGTTTTCTTAAATATAAGTGATTTTATTTATTAATCACTCTATCATTATTTTGATTTTTTTATAAATTATTTTCTATCAAAGTAAGACTTTGATTTTCTATCAGAACGTGTTTTACAGTTTTTTAAACTATTATTTATTTTCCATTTTTATTTCAACTAACTATCCTTATTTGCTATTCTCGTCATCCTGGCCAGGATGTACAAGATTAATATATTGTCACAGGTCCCTGATAAGTGTGAAAAATCTCAAATCAATCTAAAAACTTCAAGTGGGTGAAATTCGAGTTCAAAATTTCTACAGCATACATAAAATTGTTATGTACCCAATATCAAAAGTTTTTTTTCGAAGAGCAATGGTAAGGTGACCGCCGTTTATATTTGAAACATGACGTTCGTGAAAACGCGATTCAATAGAGATAGCTATTGCTGTCTCTGATAAACTCATTTGTGGTAAAAGTTAAAGTTTAAAATGAGTGATTGATTCTAAGGCATACGAATTAACTTTTAAAATATGCGAGGGTAAAAATCAATACTGTCAGTGAGTTTGAAATGTTATTTAGTCACGTCAGCGCGTCGGCGTTACGCGGGACACTTAAAAAAATATACATACATCAGATCAAGTCTTCTGGAAAGTTTTGTCCGTGTTTAGAGTAAATCAATAGATTTTTTTCGTACCGAAATAAACTTTATTGGCTAATATAATTGCATCAATATTTCTAGTCTTCTGGCGAACGTGATGGCAATTTCTATTGGGGATTTAAAAAAGATCTTATCTCTAGAAGCTAAAAATTAACGGTTATATTTTTGATATAAAACCAGACAAGTATTTATAATGATTTCTTTGTGCGTGACGAATCTTGAATATTTTTATATCTATCATAGCATTCGAATACAGTGCGTAACGAAAATATTAACGCATGTTAATATTTTAATTCGTTGTTTTGTACATTATCATCATCTCCCTGCCCTTTGCTCACCTACGTAGGGTTGGCACAGTATTTACGGTACGTTTTTCATATTTTTTTATAACAGAAGGTGGCAAACGAGCATGTGGTCACCTAAGTGACTGCTACCCATAAACATCTGCAACAAACTATTTCGAATTGCAGATGCCTACCTGTATTAGACAGAGGGGATAGACGGAAAGATGGACATTTCCTTCCCTTATCCACTCCCTTCCCTGTCAAATCCTCATTCCTTTTTTTTTCCTCGGAATTTCCTCGGAAAGGAGGACGACTAAAATTAGACCTCCGGCACCTCACTCCTCAGACGAAACGCAGAATACTTCTACTTCACGCCTGTCTTCTGTAAGGAAGTGGTATTTCACCGGTCGAGCGGGTCGTTCGTGTAACAGAGGTTGTTGCGGAATCATTCCGTTGGCCTAATAAATACCATTGAAGTTGTTTTATCATTTCTTGTTAAAGGGGCACTTCGTTACATTTTCGTTATGGTTTGTTAAAAATAACAACAAAGGAAAAGCACAATCTAATATAATCTGCCTCCTCGTTCGCGCGTACTTAAGCCTGATTTATGACCGAAAAAATGTTAGGTAAATTTCTGAAACGAGCCGTCTCTTTAACTGCTTTGCTGTATTTGACAGTGTTATTATTTTTAAATTGAGAATAT
>DWLR01003538.1:0-13365 GCA_018246295.1 Papilio alexanor hazarajatica
CACTGTAACACTTTTTATAAAGCATTGAATAAAGAGCAAAAAAGCGGAAGGGAGATATTTGACAACCTTATATATCACTTCAAAATAATACATTCGTATGGCTTTTTATTACTTAATAACGTTTATTTTTGTTTTTAAAATTGTTAATTATTTCGTTAAAATGTTGAGCACATAAATAAATGCGCCTTTTCTATCGTAATAACATCAAACATTCACAATTAGGGTGTTACTCACCGATGCGTACACGCCCTCAGCGGCAGTTGTCGCAGGCGGTTATCTGTGGCGAGGTAAAGCGCGTGTGTGCGTCGCGACAGTGCGAGGGCGCGCACCGCCTCCGTGCCCGCCGCCTGCCAAACATCCGCCACTCGGGACCCACCCCCGGCCCACTGCACTATCTTGTACACCTCGCCGCTACCTTCAGAACATTCACTCGGTCAACATTTTAACTAGTTTTAAAGTTAAATGTATGTAATTTCAAGCCGGTGGCCCCAAAACCCTACACAAAGTAGTCTGAAGGTTTGTTAACGCAATGCAATGTGAAATTTAAAAATGTTTATGTTCTAAGTTTAATTTCAAACTATTTTGTTTAATAACAATCAATAGAATGAACATGTACTAAAATAGAAAAATAAAATAATTTTACAGGGAACGATTACTTTAATTTAAACCAACACCACCACTACCACCTATTCCCAATAATTACTTTGCCATTTTGTTCAATGACTTCTAACGTTAACTTACTAGTGCCGGCATAGAAGACGGTATATGTGATGTCATCACCCAGCATATCTACGAACTGCTTGTCCACGACCAGTGTGGTCAGCACCAAGTCTCGCTTATAGAAGGCAGGCGCGTCGCCCTCTTGTCTCACTGCTGAGTCCATTAATGGGTGCGACCTGTTAATAAATAACAGTTATTAAGAGATACACGCATATACGTCTCGTGAATTTTGAGAAAAGTTGGTTTTCGCAAATATTTTTGAATTCTCAAATTTTAGGCGAGATGTACACCATTTGTTCACAAAAAATTTAGGTTTTAATTTTGGACAGTTATTAGTTATATTATTATAATGCGCCCCGTCCCGGCTTAGCTCGGGTAAATGGAAAGTCAAATTTAAAAATAGCTTAGGTTACTCGCTAATTGAAAACCATTCTATTAGTGACAGAATTTTTAAAACCAGTACAGTACTTTTTAAGTTGAATGGGAACAAACATATAATCATATCTTTTCTTTTTATAACATTAGTATAGTATATGAGAGGATGTATGGTGTAGTAGTTTAAGCGTGTACTGTTTTAATATTTCACTTTCAAAACCGACTAATTGCGATTTGAATAATTTTATTCTTCATTGAACATATAGCCGTCGATTTATTGCGTGCATTGGTATCGTTGTTAACAATAAATCAGTAGTCATTTAGTATTTCGCCATCAATTAAGATACATGAATGTGACCCAATTAAGAGAGCACGCATCGCGGCTAACGCACGATATGCCCTTGTATGAGATTAGTTTCCGAGAAATATAAGACGAAATCCTTAGCTTTTCCATTAACCCAATTTCCTTAAGATATAAAACGTTTTACGGAAAAGACAGATCAGATAGATGTATTAATTATATGATGTTGTTTATTACTTTTGAAAAAGATCACTTCTGTTTTTTTTTTCTTCATTATTCTATCATATTATTAGTGATATTTTATTTAAAAATTAAAATATCCATAAGAAATATTAACACAACACTCACGCCCGTAACCCAGGCGGGAAGGCATAGATTACGGATTTTCATTTGACGCGATCCCGGTACACATCTCTCACTTCTGCTATCTTCAAATATCTCGCCAATTACAGGTATTACTTATATTACCTTTTTTAGGATGTTACTAATATGATCGATATAAGTTTTTCTGGGTCATCCCCTACCTGCCACTCACTTTTGCAAGATTGATTTGTCTCCCTTCATTCATCCTTTCAACGTGTCCAAACCAACGATCATACCTTTCACAATTCTAGTCACAACATCCTCTTTCAAGCCACATAGAATGCTATTTCTAATCATATCATCAAGACATATTGCAGTATTTTGTGAAGTTAGCTATACACATTGCATGCTTGTGACGTGCTTATTGATAGAGGTTTTATCATATACAGTAGTTGAGAGTAGAAAAGATATTACAATGCCGTAGGTGACAAAGTGTTAAAATAAGTCGATAAAGTGTTAAAATAGAGTAAAAAGTACAGATATATCAAGCTAAAGAATAATAAATAAATATTTGTACATTACGCTCACAACGTAAAGAAGCTACGACCTTAACTACAACACGAAAAAAAAAACATTCAACAATTATTCTAAAGAGGCGGTAAAGTAACAATTTAAGTTGTATGTCCCCATTTACCACAGCTTATTTAAGTCTACGTTTATCATTACTACCATTACAACCGCCTTAGCAGTCAAACCAATGATATCGTACAGACCTTGCGATAAAAGTCATTAGGAAGCGCCGTTCGGGACTTAATCTGTACTCTCTAAATTGGATATGGGCTATTAAGCTAATCTAAACTAAATAATCAGTATTCGAGTAAAAGTAAATACTAAAATTCCTCTCAACTACTAAAGATGCTGCCTGCGACTTCGTCCGCATTTAACGATTAATAATGCTTCCTATATAACAGTACAATACCCTTTTCACCTGCAGAGTAATAAATTCCGAATATTTCTTTCTCAGTTCTCCAACACATTAAAAATAGGAACCATATGTCAAATTTCAAGTTTCTGTGTTAAAAATTTTTGACAGAGGTCAATTCCACATGTAGGTACGCAAAAGATGAAAACGCATACAAAAAAAAATTAATAAAAAATTTACCTAATGAAATTGAGCACATTGTCGGGAAGCGCCTCAGTGTTGTTGACACAGGTGCCTGGGCGAGGTTCCGGCACTCTAGCCCTAAGAACGGGCAACCACGCCGAGCTTGAGGTCGCCTAAACAAATACCTAACTATAAATATAAAAGTAAGGCTTCTATGCATTAGTTTATGTCTAATAGTATTGCTGTAAACACTAAAGATTCACATTTAGTGGGTATTATTTTAACTTCCTTCCTTTAATTTGAATGTTTTTCTGTCTCTTCAGATTAATATTGAGTACAATGCAACCTCCATAAGTAGGTCTTTCATCATATAGGGCAACTATCTCGCCAAGGTTGTCTTGGCATTAATATGTATGCCTTAATTAAAATTACGGTCCGCTTGGCGCCTTCACGCCGCAGGTCGTGGGTTCGATTCCCAAGCAGGACAAAAATTGGTGTGCACGAACATGTCTGTTTGTCTTGAGTCTGGATGTAAAGACCACCGAAGGACGCGCAGCAACGTCCTTTTCTTAGTACGGTTGAAGATACTGCAATAGCCAAGCCGCCTGCCATGAGATTATGGCATATTTCCCCCAATTATGCGACTAATTGGGGAGGCCTATGTCCAGCAGTGGACGATCATAGGCTGAAATGGATGGATTAATTAAAAAGATATATCATATACCTGCTCCTTAAATCGACCGGCAAAAGCATTCTGTATGTCTTCCATAGTATATGTACAAATGGCCGAGCCGACTAGCCCATCGCTAGCACCCGTCGTGAACGCTGCGTAGAATCGAGTGCTGTCGCCTGGCATTTGATAGACGCTCTCTGCGCCCAAAACAAATGAAACGATAAAATTTATTGCATTGTCGTACCAATAGATCCACATACATCTCATAATATATGCGGTTCCATTAGCAGAAAATTTGTACAAACGTACTAAGACCATATCAAAATAAACACTAAATACCATTAAAAAACTGTAAGTTGTAATGCCTTAAGTAATAAAACAATAAAATTATTTTCGAAGATATGTTCTTAAAAATCTAAATCTTATTATTTTACATCATACTTTATTAATAAATGAGTTACGTAATTATAAGCGTATATAAATACATATAGTCCTATAAGAATGATTGTTTAATTTTATTTAAGGTTTAATTAAATGTATTATTACTTACGTATTTCATCAAAATAGAAAGGGAACTCTCCGGGTATGCTGCAGTTGAGTCTTGCTTTTAAATAAGTGGCCCAGTTCTGGCTAAGTATGTGCTTGCCCCCCGTATCTTGTTTGCAAACCCGCGCCACTCGAGAGTATACCGCCTTTCCACAGTTCATGAATTCCACTGCAGTTTCTCGGAAAAATAACAGAACGTACTCCCCGACGTCGAAAGATCCAACGAAATTCGTTTCTAAAATAAAGTTATAACTCACAACATTTAACAACACTACTTTTCCGTATTTATAAAAGCTAAACGACAAATACATACTAGCCAATCGCCAAATTAAACTCGCCATACTTCTCACAATATCATCAGAAACATTGACAAGATGTTCAGTAATTACTATAATTGAAGTATTTAAATAATATTAAGTACTTACTGTCCAACCATTTAGAATCATATTTCAACGTTCTCTTAAAATTAAATCTCTTTTGTCCTGTTCGGAAGTCAAAGAGGTCGTTGCGGAAAATGACCGGATCCGCCTTGGTGAACTCTGCGTTGGTCCCCGCATACAGCGCTGGCAAGCTGCCAGGGTTGCCTCTAGTAACCCAAACTGCTGTGCTATTATCTGCAGGGTCGTAAGGGCATTTGGCCACTCCTAGACCAACCCCTGGCACGTATTCATGCCGGGGAAGGTGTGTTAAGTTCAACTGTTAAAAAAAAAAAAACATAATATTAAAAATAAGTACAAAATTAAGGTTGTCAGGTTCGTTTTGACAGATGTCAGGACGACGTAACTAGAGATGCGAATGAATAAATTAGAAGACAGTATTACGAATGTTGAAGAACTAAAACTAAATAAAATACCTTTCCAAATGCTTTTATTATTATTTTATTAATTGAAGTAACCACATCATTTTGTGCTATAGCAATATATCTATGCTCCTTAACGAGTTTTCCTGGATCGTATTCCGTTGCGGTCTTATTCCAGGTGAGGGGTTAGAAAAGATAAACAAAACTCATTTGTTATCTTACACTATCGCAACAGTGTAGCACATCGCACGAACATCTATTCCGTGCAGTTAATAAAAACATTGAACAAAATTATCTCTTGCAGGCCAATCAAAACACCGCTATGAAAAGTAATAAAATTTTAGACAACCGTTAAAATAAATTTTTACAGTGCAGCACTGTTTTCATTTTTATGTTTTAACTATCGTAGTGTTTTTATTGAATTAATTGCACTAGTTATGAGTTAATTATCCAAAGGTAATTGTACATTGATTATATGCAAAGTGTTAAGAACGACCACAACAACAGTCTTAAGAAAATTGTTCTATTCGTCGTTCTCTCTTCTTTTTAAACTGTCGAATGCGAAATAGGTGGAGAGTGTCTTTAAAACGTTAAACCAGACTCAAAAGTATTTTTTATGCAATCATTATACAAATATATTTGTCGTCAGCCTGTGAATTCATCTCATATAATATAACAGAGAGAGATACTAGATAACAGAGTCATATGGCTCACATATATAGATTAAAAGTCTATTCTATTTTAGGTTAATGTTTAAACACTTCCTAAAGATAGCAAAATGAGATCCTTTTTTTATGAATAAGGGCCAAGCGAGCAGCAGGTCGCTTAACATTAAGTGAACCAGTACCCATGGACATCCACAACACCAGAGAAACTGTAGATGCGTTGTCGGTCATTAAGAAAAGAGTACATCCTCTTCTTGAAGGCCTCTAAGTCGTATTGGTTTGGAAATACCGCTGGGGACAGATCATTTCACAACACGACTGTGCGAGGCAGGAAGTTCCGCGAAAACGATCAAGGTGATGGGGTTGGTATCTTTAGCTTTGTCGTGTCATTAGATAATGAAAACTAACGGCAAAACACACTCACGCAGAGTAGGTAGAGATTATGGATTTCCATTTGAGGCGATCCTAACATACCTCTCTACTCTCTGGCTCGTCGTTTACGAGGACTCCTTACACTAATTTCATCGATATTAGTTATTCTGGATGTCCACAATCAACCCTGCAACTCACTTTTGCAATATATTGCTTTGTCGTGTCACTCTCTCTTCATTCATTTCAACATGCTCGACCTCTAATATCTTTAATATCAAAATGAGATAATACGGTACTTACATAAATGACCCAGTCTTTGGGGCTGTGCGCGTTGGTGCCGCAGACATAGAGGCGCTCGCCGTCACCGAGCGGCTGCAGCACGCGGATGTGGTTCCTGCACTCGAACGGCTCCGACTTGCCCTTACTCACACACCGAGCCACATTACTCGCCTCCAGGAGCAACGCGTCTCTCTAAAGCACACACACAAATCTGTCAACTAATTGACAATCTTAGAATGTCTTAATCTTCGTTAGATTATTAGTTACCGATATTTTATCGATAAATAATAATAAGCAATCGATATCACAACGTTTAAGTTTGAATAGCTTCATAAACGAATAAAATGACTAGCTTGACAAGACTGTGAATTTTTTTACATTTAAATATCAAGCTGGGCCTCCTTAACATTTATATATAAATAACATGCTGTTGAATTTAATAGATGAACGTAATTTAGTTCAACAAATACATGATAAAATGTAAAAAAGTTCCAAATAACAGTTGAATTTTTGAAGTCGGTAGTCACAGAAAACGTTACTTTGTAAACTCAAAAAACGTCAAGCTCAAGCTTTTGCATAATTGTAAGTGTTTTTCCTTTAAAGTAAAATTACTTTAATTAAAAACTCATGTGGCGTAGAGATGGGTTAAAAAGCTCGCGCGCGCCAGGGATAGAGTGTCGTGCTTTGAAACTTAGTGAGCGTAGACGAGCTTTTTATCTTCATTATGAAACAGTACCTCGATCCGTTTCACTTCTATTTATATATGAACTGTTGACGCATACTAACCTCGCAATGCGACTGACTAATGTCCGTCATGTTCAGTTTGAATATTCGATCCCTGTAACAAAAGCAGAGGATGTCACATCAAATTCGTTACGAAAATAGCACTTTGTACGAAATGCGAGAAGCTAATGTTACGCTTCCCGGAAAATGTTGCAAATTATGGCTGCTGTACAAACACATGGTAATCCTTTATTTATAATACACAAATAAATGTTTACCGAATATTTTGTACTTTTAGATATTATTATATCTAATTCAATAGTATTCAAGAGCTATAAATGCCAATAAGTTAGAAAAGGCCTAGAAAGGACAAAAGGAGAGCAGCCATTGCACTATTACATATTTTCATCGGAAATGTAATTTTGTGGAAATTGTGAGATAAAGTGAAGTAAAATTGTATAAAATTAATTTCTAATGTTTAAGTTAAATAGAGAAAATGTTGGTTTTCACAAATACGTAATTTACGAATTTTACCGTAAAAGGTGTGGTGTGCCCTTTTGTTTACAAATTTTAGGTCTTAATTTGACACAGCGTATAAAGGTAGTGCACTTCGGCACTTCAAGTATTTTATTTTTATTTTAAGGAAAATGTAAGCGGATTTATGTAGTTTCCTTTCCATACATAAATCCGCTTGTCATACTTAGTGCTCAATAAAATAGTTTTTTGTTTCGCAAATCGCAAACAGTAAATTGAAGTAAATTGAACACGAATGCAAAACCCATAGCATTGGTGATCAGTGCCGAGGCCGATCGAGTGCTCGGAAGTGTTTGTTGAGAGCGTTCCAATTCCATTTGCTGAACAGTGCCACCCGCTCGTTACCACTTGACATAAAAATCACTTTTCATCATCAGCAACGACGATGTGTGAATAAACTGAGCCTCTTTATTAATTTTATTCCATAGTTGGAATATAATAACAATATATGACAATTGCAAAAGTATCAACTTTTACAGTTTGGCACATGGCCACCAGTAATGTTATATCCAATTTATATATATGCAAACGAAACAAGGAAAATTATGTTCTCGATTTTATTGGTTTAGATTCTTAAAATATTTCAATTACAATCTTTTAAATACTTTCAACAAAAGCAAAACCGAATTCAAATGAATTTAATTGTATTTATAAGTCATTAAGTAATTTATAGCCTAAACCCAAACAAGACTTGTCTTAAACTACTTGGCTTGTCTACCAATATGCCATTTTACGGTATATTTTCGGAACCCAAGGTTCAATGATATTTCAAATTAAATAAAACCAATTTGCAAATGTCTGCTTTCCAACACAAAATACATTTTTGAAATGGGTCCATAAATGTCGAAGTTCTGGGGTAACAAACATAAATAAATGCAAGCGAATTGAGAACCTCCTCCTTTTTTTGTAGTCAATCAAAAATATTGTTACTTGACTACAGGTATCAAGTAAAGTGAGAAATAATGTTATTTTTCTTGCAAGAATATATCATGCATAAGTCAGTTATGGTGAGAAATGCGAGTCATGAGAATAATATTTTAGCATTCCAGTAAATCTTATAACGCATATTGTAGATAAATTACAACAAAAAAAAAACAACTTGAACAAATTATAGATAGATCACGTCACGCCACGCACGATCAAACTTGACGTTTTCACGGCACTGAACAAACAAAATTGACTGAAATTGTATATAATTGACTTTCATGTCTCGGTCCCATTTCCCTCGTGGCGGACGGATCATCACTAAGTCATTGAACAGCACAAAAACACCGTGCCAATGTTAGCTTAAGCCTACTAATACGTTAAATGAATAATTTCTTCCACAGTCGTCATTGTGGTAGCGATTGTTAAATTTAAAAACGATGTAAATATTAATGTAATAACAAGTAAGACCAAATAAGAATACGTTGACCCCGTGATTTACGAATGTAAAATTATTATTAACCATAACATTCATATTCAACTTCGATATCGACTTCAATATATACGCCCGCACAATTCATGTGTATATCACATCGTTGTGTACACAATCAATGTGTATAACACAAATGACACACGTGCAAAGGTACGCGAAGCTAATTATGAACTGTACAAATCATTATAAATTTCCACAGTACAGAAATATGTATGTGGGAAATCCCCGCGTTATATGGGGGAATGCCCGTGTAATACGGGGGATTGAAATCGCGTAATATGAAAACGCGTTATATAGGGTACCGCGTTATAGGAGGGATTACTGTACTTTTATATTTTTTTTATGTTTTATTCAGATACTAGTATTTGATTTAATTTTTTTACATCAGTATACAGACAGGTTTCTTCGAAATTATAATTATATACACACAAGTATTCCTCAATTTGTTTGTAAGAATTTTTATTTAAGAATCTGCAGTAAATCTGCAGTAACAAATATAAGGTAGCAAAAAAACAGTAGAAATAAATATTAAAACACATTAGTGAAGTTGAAAACGATACTTACATAGCACCCACATAAAGCGTATTTCTCTCTTCATTCATATATAATGTGCGGTAAAACAGATTGCCGCATGAAAATTCGCGTATGTGATCTGAAAAGAAAAAAGTTGCACTTTAATTTCACTTCTACAAAACTCGTATCGGTTACATTTTTCAGGTTACCTTATATTTGTATAGAAAAAAGCTTCATTCTTTTACGTTTTACGCGTTTGTCAATTGTCATATATAATGTCAATTAACGACATCTTTATGTCAAAGAAATCTTTAATTCTTTCATGTTTTGTACCACCTGTTACAAGTAATTATCTTGTCATATTTTTATAACAACCTGCATAATGTACGCCAATTTTTCCTTAGATACCTATAATTATTATGCAAGATTGTTGCTCACTTGTAAATTTTTTATTTGGCAAACGATTAACATTAAATGAATAAAATCTATTAAAGATATTCAAAAAATTAAAAAAAATCGACTAAACGTATACGATATGGGTAAGTTAAGGAGATAAACCTGAGATTTAATCTCTAGTCTTTCGTAATACACGTCAATTCTGGACTTCTGCGTAAGAATTTGTTTATGTAACACAATGTAATAATATAGAACGTGTCTTTAGTAGCTGCAGTGAGTTGCTATATCCACATAGTAGGATTTGAGAATGCTTTATCCTTTATCTCAATTCTTTTGCAAGCTGACATTATACATGAAATTGAATTGCAATAGCCGAAGTAAATGTCAAATATATTAATTGAATTAATATATTTTCATTGGCGCTATAATTGACTGCTTGCATATCTGTTAGCAACATTAAACCAAATAGCCCATAATTCTGACAGATGTAAATTGTTAGTCTGTGTCATAATTTGGTTAACGATAACGAATGCTGTCTGATTTGAACGATATTGACACTTGGTTGAAAAATTATTGCATCATATAAAATGGAATAGTAGTATACACCGGAGGTCCTAATTCTTAGTTTATTTCTAAAATCTTTGTATTAGCAGTTTTTGATACAATTTTTTTATTAGAGTCTATCTGTCCTCAACTGTCCAAAACTTTCTAACAATGTCCTTCAATTAAAGGATGTTTATTCCCTTCTAAAAGCCGGCAATAAACCGAAAATGCATAGCCCATAAAAGAGCTCAGTATGTTCAAATGATAATAGACCACGGTGATCAGTTAAAAACAGTTGAATCGCTACATGCTTGCTCATTTATAGTTACCTAGCTTATAATAATAAAACGTTTTTAGATAATCCTTTGGCATTTTTAAACAAAAACGAAATCGACTTCAAAATTGTATAATCATAGTTTGTAGTTATAGTTTAAAGGGTTCCTCCCTTTTTATCCCTAAATAATAAATAGAAAAAAAAGTTCATTTATAATATCGAGCCATGGTAATATTGACAATAACAACTTTTGGACATATGTTATCTATTATAGAAATTAATATCCGCAGAATCAAATAACAACAAAAAATAGCTAGGAAAAGAAACGAACGCCCGCCAAGCCGCAGATAACACAATGTTGTATTTATAGCTACGCTATATCTCATTACAAGTCCATTTAATCAGACAGGACTTGTCTTAAGTCTACGTATATGTCAATTTCGATATGTCAATTTTCGATGTATCTTACGATCCCAAGGTTCAATAACATTTCAATGATAAGGAAGCTTGACTTGCAAATATTCCAACAAATATATATTTTTTTAAATTGGTTCACAAATTACGAAATTCTGTGGCAAACAATATAAAAAAACGTACAACCAGAATTGAGAGCCTCCTTTTTTAAGTCGATTAAAATGAGTACTAGTCATTTTAATCGACTTTAAAAAAGGACGACTTTTTGTTATTTTTATAACTACGGAATACGAGATCTCTCTAGAAAACCGTTTAAGTTAATAGCCAAACATTTACGGTAGCTGAATTTCCATATTCGCCACGACTTCCGATGCAGCTCTTTGACTTAAATAGCATCGGTTATTTATTTGAATAATGTAGTATTTACGAAAAGCAGTAGATCCACCAGCGTTGATAAATATTTTCCACGAAAACAATCCGTAGTCGGTTGCAATTTCAGTCGCGCGGGTAATAATGACTGTTGTTACGATAGCCGGTGATTATTGGCAGGTGCAGCCGCGACGCGCACGCTACCTTACGTGACCCTCCCTCCAACTCTCTTCCTAACCTTCGACCCCCTAAGCACGCGGGTTTTTACAACCCTCGTATTAATTTGAGCCTATTTAATTTAAAAAGACTTTTTTTTTAAATCAAATGTACGTTTAATAATAATTACACTTTTTTAAATACGTATTATGTGTAAAACGTTAAAAAATAATAATTAATAATAACTGTAGCCATTACGTTACATAACTATAAACGTTTTCGAAAAGTTATCTCAAACACTATATAATGTTCTTTATTTGCTTTTGAAAATATAAAACTTAGTATACTAAAATGGCATCGGCAATAAATACTGCACATCGACCTTTGAACCATTTCCCCCCCAATAATGCAATCAATGAGGTAGGCCTATGTCCAGCAGTGGACGATCATAGGCTGAGGTACCTTTGGACCTTTGGAAATCGAGCTTAGTTATAATGGTAAAAAAAAAATTTGAGATTTTTAGTGCTTTGTGCGACAAAGATAACACCAAGCCTAAATCTCTTTCCAAAGGTCGATGTGCAAAATTTATGGCCGCGTACTCTTCTTCGATTGCACTAATTATATAGAAAAAATTACTTACTAAAAGGAATTTACATTTTAATAGCCGAAGTAAGGTAAAATCAGATATTAATTAATTTGAAATTAAAACATGACTATCCTCATGGCCGTCATTTGATCAAACACGTTTACATTTGCCAACAATGTCCGAGCGGCGGTTGAATACCGCAGCGATTACAGCGCTAATGAAGTCATTGTTTGAATATCTAACGAACTGTGTACGGCGATTTATACGATACAGGGGGCACGCACGCGCGTCACGCTCCTCTAATTAATAAGTACGTAGTCCCTACTTTGCAACCCCTAAATAAGCTTAACACAACGTGTTGCCTTCCGTAGTCCGTACGTGAGTCAGAACTCAGCTTCAGCTTGACCCGCTTTACTAAATCTAGACGCAAGTAAAACAGGGACCGTGTCTCAAAGGATATATAACAATATAATTTTACAATCCGTCATCTCTTAGTCTTAGTATAGATACAAACTTAGAACAAAGACTATAAAGTCTCACTTTATTCAAATTATGTTGTAATAAGTAATAACGTAAAACAGAGTCAATACAAAATAATCTTTGACATTCAAAATCTAAAAACAACATGTCAGGTGCATTTTCTATCAACCACATAAGTGTTTTGTTATTGTATTAACTTTCAAAGGTTTCATATCTTAATAACTTAAATATTACTTAAAACCAGTAACCGAAGTGACCGTAGAACACGCGTCTAACATATCCCACTCACCTATTATCCCAAATGACTAAAAATAAACGTTTCAATGTTCACATTAAGCTTTGAAAAAGATATGTAAATAATATTGACGTTACTCAATATCTGTATCAACCATATACAAAACGTATAGTTAACTAATTAAAACTTTCTAAAATTAAGAAAATTAGGAGCAGAATTCAAATACTATAAAAAAAGATTTTTCTCCATGATAGACAGAAATAATAGTCACTAAAATGTATTGCTATGTTGTCTGCTTATCACTGATCTTAATAGACCAAATCATTTATACGAATAGTTCATGTTGTTTGCAACTAATCAAAAATGTGCAAATAATTATTTCCTTTCAAAAATAAACTATATAAATGTGAAATTAATTTAGGTCAGCAACCATTAGCATATTAACACGCGTCGATTTAAGTATAATAAATCCATAAAACAACATGAGATGTTGTTTATGGACTAATACCATTTCATTGTACCGCATAAAGCGATATCCAATTTTATATGAAATTAATATCAGCTTTGTCAAACGTTGGATAGTTGGC
>DWLR01003539.1:0-13363 GCA_018246295.1 Papilio alexanor hazarajatica
ATATATATATATATATATATATTAACGCATACATACTAGTCGGTTACGGCTACTCCTTATAATATCGCCTTCCTTTAGGATGTCACTAATTTTGATCGATTTAAGTTTTTCTGGAACATTTACCAACACTGCCACTCAAGAAAAATGTATTTTATATATTGAATCAGTGATATTTATTTACAACTGTCAAAATATTTGTTTCAAAACTAAAATTAGTCACTTGAATTTATCGCATGAATCACTCGATTACCCGCGTCGTAGGTTGACGACCCCTGCACTAGGCAAAAAGAAGCGCGCGCTTTCGTAACGCAACTTTTAACAAACATCGGATTCCATACACATACGCAATGAACGTTGGCCCTTATATGGATGCATGCGGATGTATGGGATAGGGTGGTTCTTAAACTAAACGCTTAGTGTGTACCTGTTTTGATAAGAAAGGCGTTGGCAGCTTTATAGCAGCTAAATATTTCGTACTATGATTTTGTTTGTCATTTTGTCAAATTCGTTTTTTATAAAGGACTCTAAGCAATATTTGTTTGTGTAGAATGGAATATTTCATAGCTGTCGGGGTTCATCATTTAAAGCTACAAATAAAGTAAATTCTTTATCAAATAATTTAAATATTGTAAATTTTATATTTTTGTTATATATTTTTTATAATTAATATCAAACCTTAAGACTAATTGGTTATGGATACAAATTGTGCACCTTGTTAAAATTACAAATCTTTTATTGATTACAAATGTAAAGAAATAAAAGTTACTGCATTTTTTTTATAATCTGTCACATTTGTATTGCCTTGTTGGTTTGGTTACACGTAGAGACGTTTGCATCTGAAATAACTTATCACCAGAGCTAATTTGTTGAGTAAATATTGAAATAAATCAATTTTACTATTTATTTTCCATCAAATTTTAGTTTTATTTGTTTCCATTTCATTTTATGCCTTCGATATTTGTATTTTCAGTTATCGCTGTCTAATTACTTGAGTAACTGATTGTTAGTTCCTTTTATGGCTTAATGCATAAAATACGGTACACCGTAGCCTGCACCTCAGTTACGGTTCGTGTGGTGCAGAAAGTAGAATTGAATGATTCAACTATTTACCCAACAATACATAAATATATCAGATGTTAGTTACGAACTTGTATTGACATTCTATCCTTAATTGTTAGTTTGAGGATTGTTATAATAGATAAAGAAAATATCAAAGTAACATAGTTGCATCATTGAATTTTAACAATTTATTTTCTGCCCCACCCAAATAGGTGAAACGCCGCATCATTGTCACATATGTTTGAAGAAGTATACTAGGAAGGAGCATTTAGTGAACCATATGCGATCTCACACGAACGACACGCCGTTCCGATGTGAACTGTGTGGCAAGTCCTTCACGAGAAAGGAACACTACACCAACCACATTCTGTGGCACACGGGTCAGTATTGCTTTGATATTGTACACTCACTTCAAATGCCCGGCTCTGGCCGTGGACAGATCTATAACTACCAGAGGGACCTGTCCAATTTGGCACACGATCATAATATAAAAAACAACTCGAAAAGTTTAAAAACTAAATGCTTAGATTTTTCTTGTTTTAATGTACTCAAAAGTATGAAATAGACACATTTTATTTTGATACTAATAAAATACCATGGTTTATTTCTTCATATTAAATATCAAGCTAATATCAACAGGTCATAATAACGTTATAGATTAATAACAAAGATATAATCAATGTGATTTTTTAAAAACAAATCTATATTTTTACATACCATAGATTGACCCATAAAATAACAGTAAAATTATTTATAAGAATTGAATTAAGAAAACATAAACGCCAGGTCTATTTATTCTAAATAGCCCTAAATGTATATAGCATTGAAGACTAATTAGTAATTTTGTCGCAGTATATAACTTTGGTGTATTTGGCTGGCTTGGTTTTTCACATTCTTTTAGCTTAATCTTAACCTACCAATAAATGTTTGGAGTAAATTATTAACGACAGTGTTAACACAAGATCATATTTTGCCAAGATTATAAATTCCTTGCATATTTGACTTTTATGCTTGACTAATTTTGATGTTGAATCAAATACTATTTCCTCAGTTTCTTATACAAACGCACTTGCTGACAATAATTGTATTAAGCTATAAAGGACAGTATTGATTTCCATCATTCGTGCTCTGTTGGATTGAAGACATATGAGTAACTATAACCCTTTTTGAATATATATATATATATATATCCCATAGGAATTAATAATATTTCCAAAACACTGGACATTTTGAAGAAATCATATACCTTCCTGTATCTCAGGCATCTTCAAGTTCTCTGTTGTTTCAAATGTTTATGGTGTATGCACTTTGTATCATAATGAATCAATAAGCGAGCATAATCTGTCTTGACCACAAAATTACCTTGACCTCAAAATATACAAATGTGACGGAGAAATACAACAGCGTTTCTGAAAAGTGTGGTGACGAAAACTTAACCTTCCTTGTACTTCCTATAAATTATTTTCTGTATTTACGACACTACTGGTTTGTTTTTGTACAATAAAGTCATCACTGAAGTGCTTGTCTAAACTTCAAAACTACAAAGAGAATTTAATTTTCTTATGGAAGATGAAAACAAAGGAACAAGCGGTTCTTTTGATGCGGTGAACACTCCCACTAACCTTTACATTGGGGAATAGAGGTGATAAATACAGAAAAAAAAAACGCTTGAGTGTGTTTTTAAAATGCTTATATAAGTTTCACTAGTTGTATAACAAACTAAAGCTTGATTTTCCCCCACTTCAAAACTTTAGATTAAATTGAAACTTTACATAGTTATCAAGGATTGATGACAGTTTATCAGGACTCAGTTCTGACCAGGATTATCATTGTCATCATTTACTTTAAAATTAAGTATTTGTTTTTTTTTTTAGTTGTAAACTACAGTAATATCTCTTTATTCGCGCTTCCTTCATTTACGTTTTTACTATTCGCGAAGTAAAAAAAATGCGACCCAGTTCCTATATTCGCTGGTACAGATTTCGTTATTCGCAGATCTAATCGGTTTTACGTTCCTAGGTGACATATTTTGTCCCCTATAACCCCATATAAATTACCATTCCATAGTCCGGTTTCTGTATTAGCGGCATATTTACGGAACATATACTCCGCGGATAAGGTGATTTTACTGTATTGATTTATTAATGATGGTGACTTATTGCAGGCGAGACACCGCATCGGTGCGACTTTTGCTCGAAAACGTTCACCCGCAAGGAACACCTGCTGAACCACGTGCGTCAGCACACGGGCGAGTCGCCGCATCGCTGCAGCTTCTGCGCCAAGTCGTTCACGCGCCGCGAGCACCTCGTCAACCACGTGCGCCAGCACACCGGCGAGACGCCCTTCCAGTGCGGCTACTGCCCCAAGGCCTTCACACGAAAAGACCACTTAGGTATACGCTGTTTCAAATCAAGACCAAAACTTTAGAAACAATTTCATCTTTTACGCTGAAATTCGAAAATTCCAAAATATTTGTGGAAACCAATTTCACTCGATTTTATCTCTCAATTATCACAAAATTACAACATTTCCATTGAAAATATAAAATAGTACAACGACCGCTTTCTATAGTCACGCTTGTTTGTTGAAATAGGCTATCAATTATCGAAGAAAATAAAAGTTCAAGGAGAATTAAATTTTGAATGGGAAACAACTCTCAAATTAGATTGCAAGTTTTTGGTTCGAGAACTCTTCATTGTTCATGTTCAATATTTGTGTCGCATTGGTCCCTTAACGTTTTATATAACGCCTCACATAGTTCAATGCAATCATTTAACGGGCGGTCTTCAATGTAATAAACATTTAACTGAGACAAAACATATATCGATCAATATTTGTTTGTTTTAATTACAGTAAACCACGTCCGCCAGCATACAGGGGAATCCCCTCATAAATGTTCGTACTGTACGAAGACGTTCACCCGCAAGGAGCACCTGACGAACCATGTGCGGCAGCACACGGGCGAGTCGCCGCACCGCTGCACATTCTGCGCGAAGTCCTTCACCAGGAAGGAGCACCTCGCCAACCATACCAGGTATATTGAATTGTGCAATACACTGCACATCTAGTGCGTCGATGTCATAATTTCATTATGGTATACATGCAAGGACAACAACTTAGTTACACCATTTCCAATTTACTATGAGACATTTGGATTATCTCCATTATATCTATATATACTTTGTGTTCGAACAAATTTGATTCTTTATTCGTTGATTACGACAAAGACTCACAAAAAATTCCCCGTGTTAATGTTTGCTTTCATTTTTCACATGCCCACTTAACAGTCGGGATTGTGGTCAAATATTCATTATTTTTCTCAAACATGAGGTACAATTACATAATATTTCAATGTATATCTCCTTCATTGACAGAATCCAAGTTGGCACCACCCATAATCATTCTAAGCACTGTCTTGTAAAATATGATTTGAAAATTATGACATTGATGTACCGGATGTGTAATATCGCTCTTACTGTAAGCATTCAACTATAGCTTCTGTGTTTGTAAGGTGTATTTAGATTAGAAGTACAAAATTTTAATACAACTTGTTTAATAAATACGATAAACTTTCTATACATTAAAAAAAAATCTTTACTGTATTTTCATGTATGTGACCAACGATCATATGAATATTTAATTTTGTTTTGAAAATTAATATTTTTATGGTCTGTTTATTATATATTACATAAGTAATTAATTGCTGGCACCTCAGTAATCTCATAATCTGAAATCCATCGGTTTTACTTCCTCTATTCGTAAGTTGTATTAAAATAATTTGTAGTATATTTACTTTTACTATTTCGTTTATATGTTAGTATTTCCTTTACGTGTAATTACTATATAGTAATTAAATGTTTGTTTGTACATGTACAAGTACAACAGTATTGTTACCTTGTGTAGCCATTACATACTGTGTATTGCATTAATCTTACAACTTGACAATGCTGTGCTACACGCTCTAAGGCCAAGTGAACATACTGTCCCTACTATCTGTAGCGTGGGCAGCATGATTCCATAGTAGTTTGCATGTACTTTGCATGACTATACCATCGTTGTTATTTAGAAGTTCCACGTTCCTGTCGATGACGTTCATATAATATTCAATAGTCGTGAGTCATTAATATGTAAGTCTTGAACGGCATTGTGTGAAGTTTCCTCCTGAATGCAATACGGCGGGTAGCACAGCATTGTGCATTCCGATTTGAGCTCCGATGCGGAGTGACACCTCACCGACCCATCCCATGTCGCTTACAGCAGATTAATTATGTGCTAATAGATAAGCTTGGCAAATTTAATTAATCGGGACAGCGGAGATCCAAACCTCAAAAGCTGGTGTTAACCCACATGATGACTGAATAATAATGTGTGCATCTCTTAAAAGAAGTAAATTTATATCTGAAACACTCATAATCTGTTAAACAATGACAAAGCCAACAATAACAAAAGTGTATATTTATTATCAATAAACTTATCTTCCGAGTATTTAAAAAAATATATATTTTGATTGATTAGTATCTTACACTAAATTTTTCATAATTAAACAGCTGTAAAAAACATGCCAAACCTGTTAAAATGAAATGATTACTTCAATCCATCCAAAACAAAAATCCTCTCAATAATATTCTTATAGAGTGGCTGTTTGAAACATTCTGCCCCTCATTTTCTTGAAATAAATTGAAAATAATAGACACCATGAAGGACAGAATAATTTCGGACTGTTGTAAATATGATATTCGTACAGAAAAATAAATAAATATTTTAATCACAGCTATAATGAATACAACAAATGAACAGAAAAGAAAAAAAACATACAAAATATTTGTAAAATAATTATAAATCCATTTAATAATAGTAAGCAGTTGAAATCAAATCGGAATGTACTCTGTTGCGCAGACAGCATACGGGCGAAACTCCTCACAAGTGCACGTACTGCACGCGGTCGTTCGCGCGCAAGGAGCACCTCACGAACCACGTGCGCCAGCACACGGGCGACATGCCGCACCCCTGCTCCTACTGCAACAAGCGGTTCACACGCAAGGAGCACCTCGTCAACCACGTGCGGTGCGTATCCCCCACCCCACCCCCACCCCCGACACACACACACACACAGCGTGTTACATGATCCCCAATAAAAAAGAATATACTTATTAAACCGAAAAAAGTGTAAACCCTAACCTGTCCCATCGATGCAATTGAATTCAGTCATAAAAACCGTATTTTAAATATTGCCTATAGAATCTTTCTAAGAGACCTTTTGTCCGGCTTTTGGGGTATTGTAACACCTGTACGCAAAAGTGCACATCTCTACACACATGGACAGGATACATAGACACTATTTTTTTTAATTGGTCCACATAGCTATCAAGCATTTGGGGTTCAATCGGCAATAACTAAAGCATCCAAATTGAGGTAAAATTTCTTATTCCCATCAAACACTACATTCCGATTGAGTCCCCATTGCCGAGACACTATTGAATATTAAAAAGAACTAACGGTACTTAATCGGAATGTATTGGCCGCAGACTGCACACGGGCGAGACTCCATTCAAGTGCACTTATTGCACTAAGGAGTTTTCCCGCAAGGAGCATCTGACCAACCACGTGCACCAGCACACCGGAGAGACTCCCCACAAGTGCCCCTTCTGCACCAAGACATACTCCCGCAAGGAACATTTGACCAACCACGTCAGGTGACTTACCTTTTATTTGTATGTCCATGTTGTATATCTGTCGTAGTTACAATAGAAAGAGGATTTATATCTCACTAGCTGTTGCCCGCGGCTTTGCAAGCGAGCTTTTTTTCTGTTTTTACCTGTTCTGTACCACTGACTATGTGCATGCGAAATTTCATGATATCAGTTGAGTCGTTAAGGCGTGAAAACTAAACTTAATTGGAATTTCATTGTTAGGATTGCTGATGCAAAGCCTTACTGCAGCAAACTATAATAACTTAACCTTTTATAAAATTGTATACACTTAAGTAAATACTGACCTAAGCAACCATTTGGAATTGTGGATCGTATAAAAAGAAAGATATGCCAATTATAAATAGATGTCAAGTTATCAAATTTTATTTTAAGGTTTCATTAAATAGTTGTCTTAAAGTTTATTGATGTATAAATTATAATTTGATATAAATGCACAATTTTATCTCAGTTCAAAATAAATTCCAGTTAGGTTACTCAAATATATTTAAAAGTATAAATTTTTATTAAAAAAAAAAAAAAACAGAACTAGCCATCTCAATTGGCTGATATGAAATTTGATTTATGTAAAACTTTCATACTTCTATAACTCGCTAATTAGCAATAATAATCGATTTTTATTTCGTAGCAGAAAACTGAAGTGATATATTTTCCTTGTATCAGAATACATACGGGCGAGTCGCCGCACCGCTGCGAGTTCTGCGACAAGACGTTCACCAGGAAGGAGCACCTCATCAACCATCTGAAGCAGCACACGGGCGACACGCCGCACGCCTGCAAGGTCTGCTCCAAGCCCTTCACCAGGAAGGAGCACCTCATGACGCATATGAGGTACGACCAGCGAACGCCCAACGAAATACTTTAACAAGTTAAAAAATTAATTTTATTTAAAAAAAAATCGATCGAAAATAAATTCGACTTACACTCTCCCCCTGTATATATACGAATATAATTTATATGAATAAAAATGAATGTTGCTAAATGCAAAACTGGAGAACGGCTCCAATACGGCTTTTTTTTTCTTGTGTTCCTTAAGGTACACGGAAAGTTGTAATATAGAGGAAAAATATAAAAATTGCGTGGACAGTGGTAAATATCACACTTTTCTTCTATACATATAATAAAAGACTTAATTACTTAAGTTTTAGGCTGACCGGTTGGCGCAGTAGTAAGACTCCTTTCACGCTGCAGTTCGTGGGTTCGATTCCCACCCAGTACAAACATTTGTGTGCATGAACATCTCTGTTTATCCAGTGTCTGGGTGTAATTATCTATATATGTATGTATTTACAAAAAAAAAGAATATATGTAGTATATCAGTTATCTGGTTTCCATAGCACAAGCTTTGCTTAGTTTGAGATCAGATGACCGTGTTGAATAATGTCCTTGAATATTATAAAAATTATTATATAATAAAAATTTAACTGATCGGTGTCTGTACATGGAAATAAATTAGAAAAATTATTACGGTGTACCCTCCTTACTATGTAATATATATTTTTTCAATAGAAACTATTAGTATATCAAGTTTCACACAAATATGCACTCGCTCTTAACTCAAAGAAGTAGGAAGAGTATGAACTCCTATTTGGCACAGTTCTGGCACATCTCGCTTATACATCTATGCATATACGCATCTTTATTATTTCACTCTAAATGTGTCGAAAACAACAGGAGTCATACCGAATCGCACATAAAAATTGCCTGTAATGACGTTATCAAACATTTTTTTTTTCAGAGCCCACAACTGTGGTGAGAGACCCTACTCCTGCGGGGAGTGCGGCAAGTCGTTCCCTTTGAAAGGCAACTTGTTGTTCCACGAGAGATCGCATCAAAAGGGAGGCGGGAACAGACCATTCAGATGCGATATTTGTTCCAAGGACTTTATTTGCAAAGGTAAACAACTTCTACGGCTTCTAATCTAGACTTTTTACTGTTTAACAATTCCATGTTCTTAATCAATACATGAAAGATGCGTTTCAATTATAGTTATTATCTAGAGCATCTGTTAAATGAAAGATACTGAGATTTCCTGTTGTTTTATAGATTCGATTGCAATTTTGTAATGATACTTTAGTGAGACTGAGTCGTCGTGCTATCAAAAAAAATGTTAAAATGTAACTTGTATATAAATAAGCAATTGAACTTCAGGATGTTTAGCACCAAATTTTAAAATATACTATATATAAGTTTATACAAGTAGTATTTATGTTGGCGGTTCATTCCACTTAAGATAGTCCGCGCGTTGTCCTAGACTTGTACGTCAAAACTTTAAAATTAATGTAAATAAAGCACCAGTAGTCTTATAGTTACGAATACGGTAGCGGCACATGAGATCGTTGGTTCGATATGGTTCACGACGATCGACTATTGTCGTTAATAAAATGTAATAACTAATATGTATAAACCATATAAAATATATATACACAGTTCTATAAAAACCCTTATTTTACCAAGTGAGTCATACTTGGTAAACCATTCAACAAGGTTTAAGACGATATTTTAGCAGTTTACGTTATCAAATATAAACCTATGTAAAAAATGTTCAAATAGAAGCGCAAAAAGCGTAATAGTTTAGGGTTCAAATCCACCATTTGACTATTGTCGTGAACTATCTCCTATTATCCTACTACAAGCTAAGCTTGGTTGGAATGGTTGAAAGAAATATTGCTATTTTTTATTTTATAATCTGCTTCTTAAATTAAAAAAAAAAAATGTGTATTACAGGGCATTTGGTGTCGCACCAACGCACGCACCAGGCGGCCGGCGAAGCGGCGCCCGTCGACCAGCCCGCCGCGCCCGAGCCTTGCGTAGACTGCGACAAGGACGCCCCGGACCGCGCCGAGCGCAAGAACGACATCAGGTGCGCCCACACCCATTGTACTGTGCTAGTTATACCTCTGCAAGTATTGCGAACCTTAAGTAGCAAGGTACCGGTCATATTGCTCGTAGAACAATCGTTGAACGGTGGCCACATACCCGTCGACACAGCTGAAAGATTAGTCAAAGATGTGTCTTTGACAATTCTTTTCTTAAATATAACTATTTTATTAAAGTCTAATGGCTTCACATACAACTCCACGCTCATTTAAGACTTATATACAGTCACAAATAATATATTAAATAAACTTAAAATAATGGCTTTACATACATTACAATAAGTAGGCCTTCCACACGATGGATGGATGATCTGCTTGCGGGAGTGCACTGTATGATGTATTGGCAGGAATGTTTGTGACAATCAGTGGAGTATTCCTACGTCTAGCAGTGGACGACTATAGGCTGAAACGACGACGACAAATTGTAGCTCTGAGGTCAACCCGTCACGTTGTGGACTCGGGTATGTCTTTAAACTGCGCCAACAACAAGAATAGAGCTTCACATGTGCCGGCTCGACTGGCCGAGAGTACCGCGATATCATAGAAGAGAGACGTCAAGAACAGGTATTCTATGCGTTTGCGTTTCGTGCGATGAGTGACTACATGAAAAGGTAATGTTCAGAATCATGAACATGAGAGACTTTTACTGTCGAATCTTTGCATTATGATCTTAATATCTTTTATTATCTTTCTTTTATTGCTGTTTTAGACCAACAACAAACGAGAGCAGGCCAATGGAAGAAGACGTTGCCCAAACCCAGCAAAACAACGCTGTTATGCAAATTACTAGCCAGGTTAGTACACAACCAGTATATTGCTCAGACTAGTTCATCTTGGCTTTGTACCCCCCCCCCCCCCGCCCTACACATAATAGTAGTTGCTTTAGTCATGCCTATCCTATTAAAAGGCTTTAATTTTTATTGAATTGACAATCTTAAAATGTAATTTTAAGTTCAGAACCCATCTTTATTAACATAACTTTGTGTGTATATATACAAAGCTGAACTTTTAATAATGAAAAAGCTGCAAAAAAAAAAGGAATATGTCCTTTGCTATCGTATAATAAAATAGCAGGTCCGCGGCGGGTCCGGCAGCAGCGCGAGTAGCGTGACGACGTTCACGCACACGACCAGCGGCCAGCACCACGCGGGCGGCGGCGTCGCGCACCACCCCGTCACCGTCAACTACTAGCGACCGCACGCGCACCACTCGCCGCTCCTGCGCGCCTAGTACCTGGTACATACCAACGTAGGACGCAGGAATAACTGTAAACTAAACCACTCACTTTCTGCGAGCTTATGAGCGCCTAGTATCTAATACATGCCAACATAACACACATGTGGAAACTAACCTATCTTACCTCCTATGCGTTCTGTAAGCATATTCCTGCCACCATAACATACAGTAATATTCGAAAATGAACATGAAAGTAAAAATAACTCAAAACAGTACACAACTCAAATTCCCGAGTAAAAAAATTCCATCGTTTAGTATTTAACATTTTTCTATCTTGATTTAACTTCATCATGTGACCAAACTTCCTTCTGCTTCGACTTCAATATGTTGACAGAATATAAAAAAATGCCAGTTCACTTTTATATGTTTTTAAATATGTTGTTAATAACAAGATGCTATTTATGTGACAAATGTTTGGTGAAAAATGTGACAGTGAATGTTTGGTCGATGGGAAAGGTTAAATGTAAGTTAATTTGGTTTAAGAAACATGTGTATAATTCACATACGTTTAATATAAAAAGGCAATGAAAAATTAAAATGTACAAAAGTGTTTTTACTATCTTGAAGTAAGAAAGAGGTTTAAAAGGAACATTAGATTTGTTGTGTGAATAGTGTTGTTATGATGAATGTCATTTCTGCGTGCATACAATAATCTCATACTGTGAAACAAATGTAATATTTTGTAAAAAGTTAAAATAGTTTTGCTTTGTATTATGTAATTGTAGAAAGTGTAAGGGAGATGGAGTCTTTTTTTGAATTTATTATGGTTATAAACTTGAAAAACTTGATTGTGTGTTTAAAAAAAAACTTTATAAACGGTACACCTCACTTTTTACGCTAAAATTGAGTTCTAAAATAATTGCAGACACCAACTTTTTCTCACATTATAGCATTCGATATCCATACTATACAATTACTTAATCTCACAATTTCCACAAAATTACATTTCCAATGATATTACAAAATAGTGTAATAACCGCCGTCTATAATAAATGATGTTTGTTTTTTTTTATAAAGTTTAGGTCTCGGTTTAGAATAAACTTTAGACCTCATATGGAATAGGAACTCAACTAGGAATCTTGTTTCTTGACACTGGCCATCCTCCGGGAAATATGTTTTTAAGATGTTAATACTGCATCATCTTTTTCAAAGAAAATTACATTCCTAAAGACAAATAATTTCTCGTATTTTTTTTATGAATTGGATTTTTATCTAAAAATGTTAGTTATATGTTGAAGTATTTCGGATCAAAGAATTTCCATATTTACAAAATTGATTATATTTTTCAACCTTGTTTACACAAATTTTCTAAGTCGTTAGTTATATAAACTCTGCAATGTTGTTTAGTGGCACCGTTTTCCCCATTCATGCAACAGTTACTATCGTTTTTATTTTTGATATCAAAATGTCGATTAATCATTGACTCAAGTTATGTTTAATTAATTACCACAGAACTTATATGTACTTTTTCAACAATGATGTATGTCTCATCACAGTAATGGGGACCATATGACTTAAAAAAACAGATGCTTATCAAAATGCAAAATTTTCTTAAGTCTATTTAATTTTCATATATATATTTCGTATATTTAAATATTGTTAGTTACTTTCTTTGCAATTACTGTTCATCACAAAGTGTAGTGGATATAAGGACTATTATTTTTATTGTCATTGATCCCTCTAAGAAATTTTAAATGTTTCCACTGATGATATGTAAGCTTTCAACACACAGATTCAAAAACTTTCTCAGAAATCATTACATGAATCGTTCTGACGGCACCTGAGAGACATTGATAAATTTTGATTAGGACATAAAAAACGAATGCTGTATCGATGTTGTAATGCGATTGTTTTTGCTTAAGTTAGGTGACCGGTTAGCAGAGTGGTGTTGTAATCACTTCACATTTATTTGTTACACGGCTTGTAAACATTATCATAGTATGTACCTATTTTGTATATAAAAAAATAGATATAACTTAGTAGTATAATGTAGGGAATTTAAGACTACTAATAGGTATATGATATAAATTATGTAAAACTTGAAATTTAATTATGTTACTAAAAAAGAGAGGTATTAAACGATTTTGAATCGTCTGGTATTTTTTAATTCTGGTGGGAGAATTTTGTATGACAAGGCATATTTAGTAATGTTAACCTTAAATGGTGCCACGCTAATTTATATTTTATAGAGAAATCTTAAAGTATAGATACAATAATGTAAAATAAAAACTTAACTTATGTTCAGTACTTTGATATGGATGAGATTAAAATATGAAACCAAAACATGATTTTTTATTGTAAACAATCCACATGTTTCGGTAGCCTATTACAAATTAGTCTTCTATACTCTGTAAAATATTACTTAATTTGAAATGTATGCTTCTGTGGCTTATACTTTTTTTTATATAGAATAAGGGAGGCAAACGAGCAGCGGGTCGCCTAACATTAAGTGAACTGACGCCCATGGACATCCGCAACACC
>DWLR01003540.1:0-13363 GCA_018246295.1 Papilio alexanor hazarajatica
ACCTTGAAATCTCGCCCTGAGGATGGACCCCCGACGGGTCCGAAACTAGTCGGTGCCGTCACCGGACAATCAAATCGCGAGTAAGCCGATAGTAATTAATTAGTTTTTGATAATGTCTCACGAAAGTTTAAACAATTTAATTGGTAACCGTTGCGGCGAGTTAGTGTCAAAGTTTATTTTATAGTTTAAATTGTTACTTGTCGTATTTGCGAATAGATAGGTTTTTTTTTAATGAAAACAATTTGCGCTTGACGACAATTCCGGCTGATGTAAAGTGGCGATGTGATCGAAATACACTAACCCAATAGAAGAACAACGAAATATAGACTAGCAACCCGCCGCGGCGTCGCTCGCATAGATAAGTAAACGGAAAAAATATTCAAGTAAGTGTCTTTTGTTATTTGCTGCTAGAAAAGTTCTATCGCTTAGTAAAACTATTTTTAAAATCGTTTCAGTACTTTTTGTGTTTATTTTATGAGGGATAAATTGTTTTTTTTATTTATTTAAATAAATAACAAATTTTTATTGTATAAAAAAATTAGTATCCTAGATTTATTTACCTTCAGATGTAGTGTTCCATACAAATTCGACGTTCAAAAGTGAAGCTCGATGTTCGTAGCGTCGGCGTGTGTGTGTGATGAGTTTGTATGAGAGAATTTAGTGTTATACCTATTTAACTTTGTGTTAGGTAGTTTCTTTTACAAGATTTACAGCACAAACAGTCATCTCTTCAATTACAAACTCGAATATTTTGAGATTTCGTACCGCGGAAAATGTTTTTGAATTCGTGCTGCTCGCATTGCAGGATGACGCGGGACTTTACGAAGTCATCAGTTGTTGACTTTTATATGGCTTCACCTTTAGCTCTCGGATTAAGTATTTGGAGGGATGTCACAGATAAGTAAATGAAAAATATTATTGTTTATATGTATGTTTAAAGGTTTCGAAAGTAATTGGGAGCATAAATGAAGGCGATTTTACGTTTAATTATTTATAAAAATTAACAAATTAAATAACTTGTACCATAGAATTTGTGTTAATTTTCCCGCTTTGTCTACCGTGCACTCTTACATCTCGTTTAAGTATCTTGTTTATATTAAACTGGACGTCTTCTACCCCTTTTGTAAAATAAAACATTCCATGTTAACATAGATTACTCTTTAACGTTACACCGTCATTTAAAAATAGTAAATTTGTAACTTTTCTCGTCGCATTTGTAAATACAATAATTTTAATTATCCGAGTGTAAGTATATTTAATTTTATAAAAGACATAACGAAGTATTGTGAAGAAAACAATACTTTAATAATTTATTTTAAAACACTTTTTTAATTTGTTTGCTGTACTGCTATGCGTCAATCTTTTTGTATCATTAATTAAATATTTTATCAATATTTATCAAAACCAATTACTAATTTCCCTATAGTGTGTATTTTGGAATAATTAGTAAACAATAATTTTGACAGCTGTCAACGCAGCTATGTTAGGGATGTGATTGAAAAAATCGTAAATTAGATTAATCGATTTGAAAACATCGATTTTTTTTTAAATTAAATTGTTGATGCGTTTTAAAGTGGTATTAGTGTTATGGTATTTCTTTTTTGTATTAAAACTTGTCCGTCATGAGTTACAATGTTGTTTGCATTTTTATTATGAATCAATAGTACTACTAAATACTAAACAAATAAATTTATGTAACATGTATACTAAAAAGCTAGAATCGAGACAGTAAGTATGAATTAGTGTTCTTTTTATGTTTTGGAAAATAAGTTTTTTTTGTTTTGTAATATAATGAACTGATGTAGGAACAGTTGAACAATATACTTAATTATAATTATTGACAGTGTAAATGTTAAAACTTTGGTCTAGTCCAGAAGTTGTATAACATAAAGTTGATGTTGTATTTCATGTTATATTTGTACATTATAACACGTTTAAATATTTCTTAAATAATTAGGGGATAAGTTTAGTATGAGGTTTCTTCCATTCTTTTTACAGTTTTAATATGGCCATTGAATAGTTTAAAGGCTCACTGCTTTTAACTTCTACTTTCATAATAAGTTGCGTATTATCGTAAAATATGTTAAAATAATAGAAGAACCATGCTATATTTGTTGAATGATTTCTGAATGGTATAAATATTACTGCAACGCCATCTGCCAACGGCGATGAACTGCAACAAATCAATATACAAACCTAACCCGAATCGTACATAAAGATTATCAAAAACGGCCCCCAGCTTTGTTTAAAGTTATTAAATATGGTAATTATATGTTTTGTGTACAAACACCGTGTTTATGTACACATATATAAGTTGCCATCTATCCAAAGACTCAAGCCACTGGTCGACACTAAGCAAAAGTAAAAGTAACATTATTTTTAAATGTCTATTTATAATATTATATTTATTTTAAGAGTTTTGAAATAGAGGTAATAAAGTAATATACATAAGGTCATAACAGAATATTATTCTTCTTCCATTTTTACCTTTTTATGCAGTCGGAGATATTGATATTGTTTAGCTACAAGGCTTATATTGATATGATTACGATAAGGTAATCGAATTATATAATATATTTTATATGTTTTAAATCTGTCTATCACCTGATGAAAATACAAAAGTCTTGTACTTTTATACAATAGTTCTAAGCTACGAAAGGAAAATTTGTAACAATAATGTAAAATTTAAGGACTGTCTAGGTTAGTTTATTTGCCAACTACGTCTTTAGTCTACGGGTTGTTAATGACAGATACACAATAAACGAAAACGCAACCTCTACTGATGCCATAAAATACAAAAAAAACTAATCACATAAGTGAATACACAATAACAAAAAAAAAACAAATATATATATATATACAAAATGCTTTATTTGTTTGCACACTTGACATAAGAGTTATGGAAGAAATTTAATGGTCTTTGAAGACTGACTAATCTTTTGTATTATAGTCGTCTGTATCAAGTTATGGTGTAGTAAGTAAGTGATTCTCGCGTCACACAAACATTGAATGCGTAGTGACGGTTCAGCGGTGTTTTTACAATTGTAGAGGAAAGTTGTGGGGGTAGTTTTAAAAAAAGTCTTGTACAGTATGGTAACTGGTAATTTAAAAAAAAAAGCCCGACTAACTGTACTTATGTGACATTCCGGTGAAGAATATGAATCGTATGACATCTCGCTTGTCAAAATCCGTCAAACCGTTTAAGGTCCAGGAGGTCACAATGGAACGGATATATATACATACATGTGTACAAATGTATACATATATACCCTCTAAAATATTACCCTCCCGTGGCAAAAAGATTAGACTTCATGAAAGTTCTCACCAGACGAAACGTAGAATTTTAATTTCTTCTATTACAAGCTTGTGTTCCACACACAATACTCTCGAAAAAAGTTCGGAGAAACCAAAAACTAGATTCCTATTCTCCTTTTCTACACTAACTATAATTATATAGGGGTGTTGCTTTAGCCAATTCGTTATTCCTGATACATAGATTTTATGGTAGTTTTTAATTTTAAATTCTATGTATTTAGCTCATAAACTTTCAGCATGAAATTCTACCAGGTAAAAGACGTTTCGAGACAACTCGCATTATTTAATAGACAGTAGTAAATGTGTGTATTCTGTCATTTTTAATTTCCATGGATTTAATATTTAATCGTATGCAAAGGTCTTAAAATAACGATTTTCCCTGTGAAATAGATCTAAAAAAAATTAAGGTCATAT
The DNA here is from genome assembly GCA_018246295.1 of Papilio alexanor hazarajatica. Classification (NCBI taxonomy): domain Eukaryota; kingdom Metazoa; phylum Arthropoda; class Insecta; order Lepidoptera; family Papilionidae; genus Papilio; species Papilio alexanor. The sequence goes on from DWLR01003540.1 coordinate 3,730, forward strand.
GTTAAGTCTTATCATCGCCGCTATAACGTCATATTTATATGCATAACGTCACGGTCCCAAGATGTTACGAAAATACGACGAAGCGGTGATAGGTTTTAATCTTTATCCCACTTTGTCTATCTTTATATAATTATCATAATTAAAGATATAGACCAGTGTTTCCCTGACGAGGAAAATATGTAGTAAAATACTGGCCGTTTAAAGAACTAAATAAATATAGCATTTTTTTATTGTTATAGAAATTTTTTCATAATGTTTTTGTTTTTTATTAAATTAAGATTTGTATTTAACTGTTTTAAAAATTGGTTGTATTTACCGTTTCGTTAAATCTTAAATTTTATTTCAAATATAGATTTATTATTAAATAAATAATTAAAGTTAACAACCGTCATAAATTACAAATAACAAATTAATATAAAACTTCTAATAGTGCCAATAACACATACATGTTGTTAATTATTTAAAAATAATAAACAAAATGGAAAAAACGTGTAAATTTATTTATGCCTTATCTATTTAGAAAGCGTGTAAATTGAAATATATTTTGATATATATTCCCATTTAGTCATGATTAAATTATCTCTTAAAAGTTAATAGGATGGAGTTTTCGTGTTTAATTATAAAAAGACTCTTTAATATTATTTTTATTTTTTTTTCTATTTAAATATGGGTAAAGTAATCTTGAAAAGCTTAGCTGAAATGGATTTCCTTTATAAAGAAAAGCTTATATCGACACAATGATTCTGGGAAACACTGATTTAATTTTTAGATTCTGTTAGAATAATTTTCTGATAGATTATTAAATAACTGGATATGTACTTGAAAAAGGTTTGGTTGGTAATAAATGTTGTTTTGTAAACTGACTACATAATTTATATTATACTATGGCCCAAAATGATCGGCCAAACAATTGGCCAACAAGGTCACATAATTTAAATGATCTTATATAAAACAATAAAATCGTTTTTTCTGAACATTTGAATGTAATCTTCCGTTGTATAAAATAAGATTTAAAAGTGAATTACCTCGTACTGTGAATGTGAACAAAAAAATACAATTAAAGTGTAACGTGTAATTATTTTTGTTTTATTTTATTACACATTTTTAGCTTTTGGTATTTTGGTCATATGGATATGGCCGAGAAATGACAAGTCAAATTGAAAATGATTCACAATTTGTTGTCAGTTTACAGTATGACTAGTAGAATAAATTGACAAAATTCACAATTTAACTGTGACACATATACATAAATACGTAGAATAAAAATATAGTAACAATATAATGTACCCTTCCAACGCGTTTTCATATTACGCGATTTCAGTCCCACAGTCGTATAACATGGACCGTCTCCCATATAACGCGGGGATTTCTCACATACATATTTCTGTACTGTGAAATTTATAATGATTTGTACAGTTCATAATTAGCTTCGCGTACCTTTGCCCGTGTGTCAATTGTGTTATTACAACATTAAATTATTTTATTAAATTTGTGTATTTTTAATACATGTCTAGGTTAAATTTGATTTTAATAAAACGTACATATTACGTTCATAACAGTTTTTTTCCTAATATTCGATTTAAACCCCCTGCAGCGAGAAAAGTTAAATGTGATGAATCATTTATACGTAACGCGTTATACGAGGTCGTAAAAACCTCTAGAGGGAATACCCCTATAACGCGGAACCAGTCTACCGCGTTATAGGGGGGATTATTGTACATCGTATTTCTACTGCAATTATAAACAAGACTGATAACATCACAGTAAGATGAAATAATCACCTTTGAATTTCTTACTCGTTCCACCTCAGCCTATGATCGTCCACTGCTGGACATAGGCGTCCCCCATTGATGATATCATGGGGGGGGGGGGAATGTGCTGTAATCGCCATGCTTCGTGGACGGGTTGGCGATCGCAGTATGTTCCACCGTACTAAGAAAAGGACGCTGCTGCCCGTCCTCCGGTGGTCTACGTTCAAACTCAAGACCAACAGGCATGTTCATGCACACAAATGTTTGCTCTGGGTGGGAATCGAATCAAAGGTGAGTATGTCACCACTGAGCCAACAGGTCAGCCTTACTCGTTTATTAATGTTAATGAAATCAGAAAATTTATATTTTTTTTGTTATACTTATGGCATAGTTCATGGCCGGCTGTTTAATGAGTAAATTGAAATATATGTAAATTTAATGTACCTATTGATCGTAAGAATTTTTGTGCATAAAATTTTGAAGATGGTTGTTCATGTTATTTAATATATAGTATTATAATTACTTTTCGAGAGAATTCGACTGAGAAAGTTTTTCTACATAGATCTTTGACAATGACAAAGTAATAAATATGCGCGCCGGGATAATTATGAATTTATTATTGTTACACAGATAAAACAAGCGAAAATAATATGTTCATGATTTGTAGATGACTGACCGGTTGGCGCAGTGGCAAGACACTTGCCTTTCGCGTTGCAGGTCGTGAGTTCGATTCCCACCCAAGACAAACATTTGTGTGCATGAACATGTCTGTTTGTCTTGTGTCTGGATGTAAAGACCACCGCAGGACGGGCAGAAGCGTCCTCTTAGTACGGTGGAACATACTGCGATCGCCAACCCGCCTGCCAAGCGTGGCGATTATGGCACACTCTCCTCCCAATGATGCGATCAGTGGGGGAGGCCTATGTCCAGCAGTGGACGATCATTGGTTGAGGTGGTGGTGGTGATGGTGGATTTGTAGGTTAGGTTTATTTTGATTTATGAGGGAAGGAAATCTGTATTTTATTGGAAATTAAATAATACGTAGTTAGTATAATACACATTAAGTGTCCTTGGACGTAATACGGACAATGTTATAGTCCAGAAGTAAGTTTTAAGTGAGGTCAGAATACGGTCCGAGTTATTTTTATAACCAGCAAAAAAAACGATTTTAAATGTATGAAAAAAGAGCTGGTTATATGAACTATTATTAAAATCAACATGTTAAGTGGTAGGTACATTTATAATTATTTGGCGACCCAGGTTTCGCGATTTTCCGCGTTCTAGATATGGCACGCGTTCCGTATTGTTATATTTTCCTAAATAAACATTGTCATCTTAGTCGTCAGTGACGCCGTAAGTTGGAATACGACATATCTTGTCTTTTCTTCCTCTTTAGGCTTTATTCTGTCAGTAAAAGATGTATGAAAACGCAAGAAGTTGGCAAGAGTCTCATTCAATGTCTCACATTTATAAAAACTTTTAAGAACCGACCGGTTTTACGTGTTTTGGTTGGTTATTTTTTGTAAGGTTTTAATAAAATTCGCATAGGGATTAGACAAAGTAAAAATATTTTAATAAATATTTAAGTAGGTATGAGTCCTATGAATAATTTTTTACGAAATGGGAAATATATGTTTATTTCTATATTTTTAACTTATATTGTTTGTGATCGGTGCGGTTTGATTGCCGTAACCGGGTTTTTGTGTCAAGTTCATTGAATTGAATCTAGGATAATTGACTCAAGTATCCTAGATTCAATTCTCAATTCACAAACTGGAAAACCGAAGATTATTTTTACGGGAGTATAATATGTACTTTTTATTCCTAAACTTACGTTGAAAACGGGCACTGTGCTTGCAAAATGCAGTATTCGGCTAGATTAGATATGCATTTATGTGTAAGCATATCTTCTAAGACTCAGTACTTTAGAGTTTTTTGTCTACAAACAACGACACTTTTCTCTCAAAAATAATCCTTGCTTTGACTAAGCTGAAATCTTCCACTGAATTTTCGAAGGTTTACTCATTTGGATATAGTTAAAAGGTTAAATTTATGACACCAGGTTAATTTAATAACCGCGGACGCAAGAAGGGGGGGTGTTATTAACTTAATGCGTGTATCTGTGGGTCTGTCTATGGCATCGTAGATACTTTGTGTTCGTTTGATTCTTGATAAAATTTACTTGTGACTACTTAAAGAAGGAAGCATGCTTGTATTGTGCTCGTACATTCCGTTATCTAACCTTTTATTCGTTAACACCGAATGTGGTGAAAGAATATGTTAATAGCTGTCAATGCTTGTGTCTTCGTCCGTATTAAAAATACTTCGATTCATATATATATATATGAGTAGCTATAATGTAAATTTTTTGTCAATAGCTTCAGGATTTCCTATTTCCATATAAAAATTCGAAATCCTCGTTTCGTGTCCTTCGGACTAACTTATTTTATGAGTCGTGATTGACTATTAAATTTAGACATTAAAAGCTATTTAAATTATTTCACAATTTGACTGGTTAAATTTACAAAAATCCTTTTTTACTGTCCACTTACTAAAATGTCACCTTCTTAGGTCCAGTTATACTGAACTAAAAAAAATTACAAAGTCTCTTGTATAATATGAAAGACTAGTCATGAAATTTATCTATTACTTATATAAGTAAAAAACGCATATGCGTCGAGTAGCTATAAAAAATATTAGTACACACGAAAGGAAACTAGCGAGAATTAAGCATAAACTATAAGAAGTTTAGTTTCATTTTAACCGACTTACAAGGCGCACGCAAAAGCAACCTTCGGATGACACGGATTTTATGTAAGAGCGTAGTTTAAAATGAAGAGAACTTACACTCCTTTATAAAGTATGTATGTCATTATTTTTGTTTAATAGATGCTTAAAATTATAATAATAACAAATTATATAAAAACGGATTATTTCTAATGAGTGTTTAGATCTTGACAATTTTAATTATCTCTTTTCATCATCACTATTGAGACGTAGTATGTTTCTGGAGAGTGGTGTTTTATAAACGCAAACGGAACATTTCCTACTTTCTTCCGAAGGTGTCTGCTGTTTATTCGGCGACAATATCATATAAAGTGAAGTCATATAATATATAAGTGAAGTGAGAAAAACAATATGTAGTTTTGGCTTTTGCGACGATAACGTCATCTTATTACTGCCATGCACGTGTCCTAAAGTTCTCTAGTCTTGTCTTTATAAAGGTACTAATTGAGAGATCTATTTTAGCAGTAAAGCACGTGAAGTAATCTGTACTGAAATTCATTTTCGAGGGGAAATTGTCCAAAATTGACTAATATCTATTACATTCACCATGCGTTAATACGATATAGATGTTATAATTTATGTTATATTTTGCAGAATGTGGTTGACTGTACTTGCATACCTACAGCTTAAGGTGTTGTTACCTTTCATTGACATTTTATCCATAATATTTGCGGTTGTGGCCTCGGTTCTGCTCAAGACTCAAGAATATAATGCACAAATTTACGTCTCCGGTAAGACATAGTTGCAAAAAAACCCAATGAATGCCCGAATGTAATTTTAAATTATTTACAAAAGTTATTTTAAATAATACATTTATAAAGTTTGTAAGCAATAAACTGTGAAGTTTTTACGATACCGTAATCGATACCGATTACCCAAAGAGGTAGGCAGAGATTACGGATTTCCATTTGGCGCGATCGTGGCACACCTCTCGCGAATATGTCATGTATAATATAAAAATAGCCATAATGGGCTGTTTTATTTAGTACAAGCAGGCAGACGCTCTTCCGTTTGCCTGCTTAGATAAGAAACAAGCAAACCCGACCGACTCGCTCGGTTCACAATTTGCCGACAGTTTATAATATGCCCAGTCCGTCAGTTGTATACGAATTTTACATATTGAGCAAGGAACTGGAAATAAATATAAAAATGCATAATATATTGTGGTGAATTAATTTCCTGCATTTTATATTTTGGTTTACCTTGAAATAATAAATGACTCAAGTTTGTTTTTTCTTATTGTAAATCATTAGTTCACAATGTTACGTCAGCCGTTAGCTTATTATATTGCTAGTAATATTTAGCTAATATTGCCAGTAAGATTATAAATTAACGATATTCACAATTTTATTGTGACAGATATGTTTATTTGAAATTTAGACGGTGACAGTTTTGACTTCATCGTAGTGGGCGCGGGGTCGGCGGGGTGCGTGCTCGCCAACCGCCTCACGGAGGTTGGGACCTGGAGCGTGTTGGTCATCGAAGCGGGAGACGATCCGCCATTCATCTCTGATGTTTGTATTCATACATTCATTTATTTATTCATTATCAGTAGATGACCTTTAACTACGTAGTACGCTAAAAATTTGAAAGATAAAAATCGGTAATCTCTTTCCAAATTTTTGATTAAAGGGTTAGACCGAAAATTACTTAAGCATTTTTATTTATCTGTTCTTGTGCATGTTCATAGCAATCTAGAAATTGTTACGTTATTAATTCTTAGTTATTTAGTTATATTACAATCGTCTGATCAATGAACACGTCAATTTCGAAAAAAAAATTAAACTTCAATAGGCACACAACACGTTCAATTATTTAAAATTAAAAAATGAAATATATCTCTTCTTCGAGTTATAATTAAAAATCTTTATGCGATAACAAAAGCAGAAAACGGAAAAAGACATATTTTTTCCCACACCGTAACAATAAAATAAAAAAACTGCAATAGACTATAAAGCGATTTGCTGATGTACATTGTACATAAATTACTTTGTAGTCTAAGTGTAAATTATTACCGTATTTAAACATAAACAACGTAGCACGTCTTTAAACCTACTGAAGTAGATAAAGATAACAATTGCGATCTGTTTTAAATTCTATGTAGTCAAAATTCGCAACAGTAAGAAGTGTTCAACACTCTCATAATCGTATAAAATTATTTGAATACGGTAATGAAACACTATTTTTGTAACTAATACATTAATTGGCATCTGGAATCAATTGTTGTAATCTCACGTATCACTATTTAACACCTATATTCTGAGAGGTCGTAATACTACGTAGTAAATTAGCCTATTCGTGTTGTTATACGAATAGGCCGGTTTGACACGAATAGGTCAATTTAGCATACTGCAGTAGCATCAACAGTTGCCTGCTGTTCCACTGTTAGGATATTAATTTTATTTTTAATGTAAACGGTTATTACTTGCTTACTATTACAGAGCCCAGGATTATCAGTGTTGATGCCTACGGTGTTGCCAGACTGGGATTACCACACAGTTAACGATGGGTATTCTAGCCAAGCGCAAAAGACAAGAAACATTCACATGATTAGGGGGAAAATGTTAGGAGGCTCCAGTGGACTCCACTATATGTACTACGTAAGGGGAAATAAGGCCGATTATGACGGATGGGTGCAATTAGGTAACCCCGGATGGGACTGGGATAATGTGACACATTACTTTAAAAAGAGCGAGCACTTATTAGATCCTATTATTTTAAATAGCAAAACTGCTTATTTGCACGGCCAAGATGGTTACATGCATGTTACTCGACCAGTGTGGAAAGGAAGACCAGAGCGATATCTGGAAGCTTTTGAAGAAGTAGGCAACAATGTCTTACTTGATACAAACGGAATCGAACAAAACGGCTTTTCGTATCCCACGTTTACAATCGGTAATAGCATAAGACAAAGCACAGCGGCTGCTTTTCTAAAACCTATTTCGCACAGAAAAAAATTATACTTGTTAAAGAATACATTAGCTAGAAAAATCGTTTTTGATGACCAAAAAAGAATCGTCGGCGTGAAAGTAAAATTATCAAGTAATAAAATTATAACTATTAGAGCGAAAAAAGAAGTAATTTTATCTGCAGGCGCTGTAAACAGTCCCCAAATATTAATGCTATCTGGAATTGGCCCTAAGAATCATTTAGATGATGTGGGAATTGAAACATTGGTAGATTCTACTAATGTGGGGAAGAATATGCAAGACCATGCTCTAGTTCCAGTAATTATAGGTGGGGAGAAAGACCTGAGCTCGTTAATTGAGATAGTTAATGTATTCAGCAATTTAGATAAGTTTCCAACCGCGAGTTTGCTAGGACACGTCGCTTTAGACAAATCTCAAACATATCCAGATTACCAGGCGACAGTTCTTCCTGTACATAGGGGATCTATACTGCCTGTTTTTATGTGCAATAATGTATTCAAGTGGAATGACGAAGTATGTACGGCCATGGCAAAAGTTGCTTTAGAAAGAGAAATAGCATTCGCAGTATTAACATTGTTGCATCCGGCGTCTAAAGGCAAAATTGAATTGAACAGTCGCAACCCTGACGACGCCCCTTTAATACATTCAGGTTTCTTTTCTAATGTAAAAGATATTGAAAATTTTGCAAGTTGTGTCGAAGATTATAGTAAAGTAATTAATTCATCGTATCTCCGAAGTTGTGATGCTGAACTCGTAAATCTCGATGTCGAAGAATGCGCTAAATTTCCATTTGGAAGTCATGAATACTGGAAATGTTATGTTCTAAATTTATCAGGTACACAATTTCATCCGGTAGGTACTTGCGCAATGGGACCTGAAGGGGTCGTTGATGAAAGATTAAGAGTGAAGGGTGTGGAAGGTCTACGTATAGTAGATGCCAGTGTAATGCCAACTATTACTAGCGGTAATACCAATGCTCCTGTCGTAATGATAGCAGAAAAAGCAGCTGATATGATTAAATCAGACAATGGTTATTAAATGAGTTCAAAAGTTATGATAAATAAATAATATAGAATTTAAGTTGTTTTTTTTTAATTAAAAAAATGAATGTTTTACATTCACCAAGCACTGATTTGTTTTTCAAAAGTCTGCGTGAATATTTATGGTAATCAGCAAGATCGCATCAGAAATGATGTTACTCTCAGCAGAACCAAAGTAACCGACATTACCCGAAGAATTGCAAACCTTAAGTGGCAATGAATCCGACACATTGTTCGAAGAACGGATGGCCAATGAGGCCGAAAAGTCCTCGAATAGCGGCTACGTACAGGTCCATGAAATGTTTTCGAATTACTAATTTTGGCTGTACACTTTTTACCTTTGCTCTACCATCATGTGACATTCAGTGATATTTCTTGTAGAGGTGGGACGTATTTATATACTGCAACAGGTTTTATTACTAGGTATCCTTCAATACTTCTAAGTATGAAGTATCATGGGACCAAAGGAACGAGTATCAAGTATTTAGAAGTATTTAATTTTTCATAATCATTTCGTAACCATGAAAAAAAAAATCCATTCAAAAAAATTTATTTGTTCGCTTTTTTAAAATAAGTATTAATGTATGTAATTTGTCAAACATAAGTATTTCCTTATTTTACTACGGTTAGAAATTCAGATCGTTCATTAAAAAAAATGTTTATTTTTTATTTGTGGTTTTGTAGAATTTGTTTTTTACGCTTTCGACGGACAAGTATGTGAATCGAAAACCGACTTTATTTGTGAGATTTTAAGATCGATTCGATCGCATCATATTCAAATTGTCGTAGTTGAGCAAGAGGTGAGTGAGACTAACATATTTATGTGCATATGGATGCCAGCACCGAATAAAAATCGGCTTAAGAATTACAATCGGTAATTAAAAAAAAAATTTTTTTTGACTTTTAATAATAATAAGTGAGAGCGTGATTCAACAACCGCGTGGTGAGTGCATAGATGTTCGATCTAAATCAACCGTAAACGTTATAGGGTGATGGGAGGGGCGTAACATCCGGCCCCTCCCTACACGAGTCGAGCCCCTACCAAGGGACTCCCCTAGCCGGGTCGTGGATAAACTAACGTAGATGCCACGGCCCGGTCAGGCGAAGGAGAACACCGCGGGGTTTA
>DWLR01003541.1:0-13359 GCA_018246295.1 Papilio alexanor hazarajatica
CACACACACACACACACACACACACACACACATATATATATATATATATATATAATATTAGTTATTATTTATATCATAATAACTATGAACTGTACTGTGACTGTTGTCACGTGTTTTCATATTTTGTTTAATCAGATAACGTCTCAAAATTATATTTATACTTACGAATATATAGCTATGTCCCATCGTTAAGTTTTATATTTGTGTTCAGCTTTTGTTCTGTAAACACAAGACGATATCATTTCTTTGTAAAATGAAATTTTATCGTAAAATTTAATTACAACTGATCATTTGCGAGCATTTAATTATATTTGGCGTTCATGGACTTTAAGTGGGAAGTATATGAAAGCGATTTCAATAAATACATACTCGCACAGTATCCAGTACAATGATATTCTTTTGTTCGCAACTCCAGTTGTTTCACACCTACTTAAAGTCGAGGGCCAAGAGCTCGTTACCTCAGATTGAAGGCCCGCGGTCGATGCCCGGAGAGCTATCCCTACAGATCTCACATAAAAACCTGATATGCAATACGCTTTCCTATACGAGGAGATGCCGTTTTGTACGAAGTCGATCATGTTTCTTGAATATTTAAATTAGACAAGCCTTCAGCTTATGCTGCTTGCCAAGTATCGGTTTTTGTTTGACAATTTTTTAATGCTAACAAATGTTTGTCCAGTTGCTTTTATGCCACGTTTAGATCTTCTTTGATGTACCGGTTTAAGTTTACCATAAATAGAAGAATAAATTATCTTGATAGCAATAAACATATTATTGATAAGTTGATTAAATGCTTATTGTATTGAGTAGAAAATTATATTAACATTAAGGTAATCAAAGGTTTGTAATATTAATATAATATATTGTAACATTAGTTCGTAGTATTGACATTGCACTACTTTACTTTCCAAAAAGCTTTTTCTTTGCTTGATGTAATTAATTTCCATTATTAGACATTATAAAATGCAAACTAAGTTTAAACCATATATTAAAATTGTATCATCAATAAAAAAAGCTACTATGATGTTTAAAATTGAAAAATTCTAAGCTATAAGCTCCACGATGATTTTTAGAATACTGCGTATTATTGCTTTTTTTTTAGAATACTGATTACTTAATCACTTTAGTGTATGGGCCTAATAAAATTCATATATAATATTATTTATATTATTTTTTTTTTACTTTGTAAGAAATCTAAATTAGGTTTTTCAAAGGTAGGCATCGTTATAGTTGTATAATTTTTATTAATAAATATTTTTATTTAAATTTATGAAATGTTTTGTTTCATTATCAAATTAAAAATAATAAAACAGTTTATACTAATATAATAAAAAGAAAATGTTTAATTGTTTGTTTGTTCCAGACTAACGTAAAAAGTACTAAGCCGATTTTTCCTTTAAAAAAAAAATCTTATACTAATAAAAAGCCTTTTGTCAGCAAATAACCTATCTGACCTGTATTAATTTTTTGGCGAGTTTCTAGTAATTTTTAATAGAATGACGGATGATCATGGTAATCAGCCTAATTATTATTTTATATGTATTTTTAAATACGTGGAAATAAAAATGTACAATTACAAATTAATTGTGCAATACAAAATGATATTTAAAACTTTATACCGTACTTTCAAAAGAAATATCAAAAACTAATAAATATAAGTTCATATGTTTCATAATATTTTGCTAGTTTTAGTTGAAAATATTCTATTACTTAACCACGGGATATTATTTATATTCTACACAGAATTGTGTAGAATCGTAAATTTTAATGTAATTTAATATTGAATTTGTTTTTTTGGTATTTTTTACTTTTAATCTTTTAAATTTTGTAATCTATCTAATATTTAATTTCTCTCATATTTGATAAGATCCATATACTTTTATTGTACATGACTTATACATATTAGTATTCTAATAAATAACGATCAATCTCTCTCAAATTCCTTTACTGACAATAGCTGGAATTTTCGTTATGAAATATTTAGAATGTATATTAATGTAAAATTAAAAAAGAGATAAATTGTAATTTGTATTAAAATGGTGTTTATAATGAAAGAAAACTTCGTATATATTCGTATCGATTGTTTATTTTTCTATTATCACTTTTTGAAATAGTCAATTTTTGAAAATGTTTACAATAAATATTTAATTTTTAGCCACGACTTAATTACAAAATGTACAAAGATACAATGCTACGTAATAGAAAGATAACTACTTCTAATTTATCACAGATATTGGCAGCGTAGCCATTTTAAGTCACTTTATAGTAGATGGCATGGCATCGGCCCAACAAGCACAGCCTTTTTAGGGTTAACACCACAGTAGCACTTAAAAGACATTAAGAAATTCTTACAGCTGAGATGTAGTAAAAAGTGCATACATTTATTGTCTAAATAAATTGTTGTATATATGCAACAAAAATGCATTTTTTCTTTAATTAGCGATATTACATACATGAAATTTAGGAATATTTGTACACTATCATTATATTAAACAGTAACATATTTACAATATACAGGCTAACAGACTAGCTATCACAATGTTCACTGAGTCACTTTACACTGCACTTCGTTTACATTCCACCCTTGGGGTATTTCACTACACTAAGTTTAAAGTTGTAATGTACCTTAAACATGAGCTGAGAGTGTACGCGGTGACGCACGGGGAGGCATCTGATGCGCGGCATGCGAGGGGTGCGGCGGGAGCACCGCGTGTGCACCGTGCACGGGCGGCGGCGGTAGCGCGCCCATGTGACCCCGCGGGTGATGATGTCGGTGCAGGGGCACTGCCCCGCCCGCGCCGGGGCTGGGCACCCCGCGGCACCGCTGGTTGCTCGGCACGTCCGGCAGAGCAAATCTCAACTTCTCCCAAAACGATTTATCACCCCAGTGTAAATACATATTTGTTTTCAAATACAATCTCAAGTCAGGGTCGAGATCCTTGGGCGGAACATCATCGATAAGCACAACAATAAGTCTTCTTCGTCTGTCTCTTAGAACTTGAAGATGAGCAGATTTGAACTCTATACTGCTCCACTCGGATTTAATAAAATTCTCACTAAGAACCATAATTGTTCGACGTGAAGTCTGCACTGCTCTAGTTAGATTTTCAACTACGTTTCCACTAACTGCAAAGTCTCGATATGGCAAACATAACTTATAAGAATGATCGCCCCTTTCTAGCATGGGCACCAATTCAGATGCGACCCATGCTTCATCTTTAGAACTATAGCTAACAAATGCGTCAAACATCTTTTCACGATCATCTGTGTCTATATAATTAGCTCTGTGGAAGAGTCTTACTCCAAACTTTGAATGAAACCATAACTTCATTTCTTGTCTAAATATAAACGTTAAGAGGCAAACAAATAGGACCAGCACTAGGATGCCAAGAGCTGCAAGAAGTAAGGGGATATAGTCTTGTACCTCTCCATTAGTTATAATAGTTTTTGTTGCTGTAAGATTTCCGTTAATGCTGTTATTAATACTGGGCAACCCTGTGCATAATGTACCGTTTTCTTCGGTTATTTTAAATCCGGAATCCGAATCGTTGTATATGCTCTCATTATAGAGGGTGACATCTGTGTTATTTCCTTTGCTATAAATGCATTTTATATCTGATAAGTCCAAAATAGAATTTACTCTCTTCGTCCATTCTCTGAACATTTCTGTGTATTCACAATCACATGTCCATGGATTATAAGATAATGTTATTGATGTAACAGCTGGATTGATTTGCCATACCGATATGCTAATCAATCGGTTATGGTCTAAATGTAGTATTTTTAAACGTGGCATGTTACTAAGCATGTCTTTTCCTATGCTGCGAATTTTATTGTTGTTAATGTAAAGTTCTCGTAAATTTTCTAGTCCATCGAATTCTTGTCCTTCTAAAGTATTTATACTATTGTGATCTAAATGTAACACTTCAAGCTCCTTTAGACCGTTAAATGTTCTGTTGTGAATAGTTTCAATATTAGAGGCGTTTAGATATAGTATTTTTAACCTCTTTCTTCCAATAAAAGCGTGACTAGGAAGCATCTTAATGTCGTTGCCGTCAAGATACAGTTGTGTGGCTTCCATAGGTATTCTTTCGGGTAAAGAATTTACGTAGCCTGCATTTGAGCATTCCACTACATTAGCTGACCATGATTGATCGTGATAACAAGTGCAATTATTAGGGCAAGTCATTTCACAATCACAGGCGTCGAAATCACAGCAATGGCATAGCGCGAAACAATGGGAATCATATTTACATAAAAACTGATGAGGTGCAGCTTCAACTAAAGGCACAAATGAGTTTCCTCGGTTATATAATAATTTGCAATGTATACTATCTAAATCCATTAACTTCGGTTGAGTTCTGGCTCGGTTTCCAGTGTTAATTTTTTGTAGCCACTCCATTGTGCAGTCGCATTCTAATGGGTTACCTCCTATAAAAAATTCAGGGACGGATTTATCTTGAGGGACTGCGGATATCCTTAAAGAATTCGGGTCAAGACTCGTTATTTTATTTCCGTAAAGATCTACTCTCGTTAAATTTGGCTTTTTGAAAAATGTATAAGATTGAACTTTTGAAATTAAATTATCATTCAGGTATAGCATTTCGACAGAATTGGGTATTGCACTGCCGGTTATCTCTGTAAGCCTATTAGAGCTGGCATCGAAAGTACTGAGAGATAGCTGCGACTCGATCTCGAAGTAATTTCCAAGTTCAGCAATTCTGTTTGCATGAATATCTAACCATTGCAGACCAGTTGGAATCATGGCGTAGTCGAACCACTCTAACCGGTTATCGGAAATATTTAGCCATACCAAATTAGGTAATTTTGCAAAAAGCCCTCCAATGTCTGTCAAATAGTTCCCGTCCAATCTTATGGCTTGCAAATTTATGTTTCCATCGAATGCACCGGCTTCAATTTTGTGAATTTTATTTCGGGACAAGTTGAGTATTTTTAACGAAGTCATCTTGTCGAACACGCCTTTGCTTATGTTGCCAATGTTATTCTCGGTTAATCTCAGCCCATACATCTGTTGCATTGTCATAAATGAAGCATTTTCGATGCTTACAATTAAATTTTCTCCTAAGTCGAGAGTTTTTAATTGTGGAATATCTTTGAGTGCAATCGGAACCTCATCCAATCGATTCCCATTGATATGTAAGTCTTGTAACGTTGAACAATTTCTAAAAGCATGTGGATGTATTTTTGATATACGGTTGCTATCAATGGATAGTATAGTGAGTATCGGCATCCCGGTGAAGGCATAACTTTCGATGTTAGTTAGTCTGTTGTTTGATAAAATCAATGTATGCAGATTACTTAAGGAAATGAACACGTTTTCTGATATGTGTTCAATGAAATTATCCTGCATCTTTAAAATTTGTAAGTTGTGTAGATCTCTGAATAAAGCTATTTCCATTTTTGATACTCGATTATGCGAGAAGTCTAAGTACACGAGTCTCTTTAGTCCTGTAAAGGTCGACGTGTTTATCCAATCAGATGTTAATTCATTATGTGACAAATCTAGCACAAGAAGTTGAAACAGGTCGCTAAATAAACCAGGTGCTAGTACCGTAATTGTGTTGTTGTTTAAATATATTTCTTTTAGCTCTTTCGTGTCGCTAAATAATTCCGGTGGTAAACTAGCAAGTTGGTTGTCAGAGAAGCGGATGGTTGTCAATGAAATAAGCCCTTCCAGTGATCTATCGGATACAGAATTGAGACCATTGCCTTGAAGGTAAAGCTTCTGTAGTCGCTTTAGTCCTGAAAGTAGACCCGGCGGAAGTGTGTCTATAACATTTTTTGATAAATCCAATATCAAAAGATTGTCGCCGCATTTCTCAGTTGGGTGTCGATGAGCGGTTGAAAATTGAAAGTGACTTATATCCCTCATTCGATTATTGGTCATATTTAAATATTCAAGATTTCGTAACGTACATAAAGCTCCTTCTGGAAAGCTCAGCATGTTATTTTCGCTAAGATCTAGTCTTTGTAAATTTTGGATATCTCTTGAAAAAGCTGTCGGTGTTATCTCAAGTGACATAGTCGCCCACTCCGTATTATGTGTCCTAATTGTTAAATTTTTAAGTTCACGAAGTCCCATAAATGCTTCGTCAGACAGGTTGCCTATTTTGCAATATTCGATTGTGAGTTCCCTTAACTCAATTAACTGCCTAAAACTTCCGGGAGCTAAAGAACTTTGAAAGAAAAGCGCATCACTACATTCGAGCCGCAGCCGCACAGTAAGATGGGGTTGTATTGCACTAAAGTTTGTGTTTTCTAACTCGCTATTTATAGTTCTTAATCTGCATTGCAACGTAACTCCAGACTCATCGTTGTCGGTCGTCCATCGGCACTCGTCAGGAGCTTGATATCGCGCCCCCGTCGTTGCCGACAAAGAGGCGCTCCACACGCACGAGCTCCCACTCAACACCAATAGAGCGCTCATTAACCACATTATGCACATTGTTAATTCACTAAACTGCACTTAAATCTTAAAAATATACATAGTTTGTGTTACATATTGTTAGCACTGATAAAGAATTTGAAAATGCATCGTTGACGCGAGTTGTTATTTGAATTGGAATTTTCACTATTCGGATCGGCCACTTAACCCGTTTCCCGCGAGCGCACTAATTGAACAAGAATCGAGTGCCAACGATCGCAGAACGTGACGCGCACCCGCGCTCAGGCTCAGAGTGGAACTGACTCGCAGTCAAACCTGCGCTCGCGCACAAGGCCGCGCCAGTTCACGCGTTCCAACAGGTAAATCGTAGCCTGTGGCTAAAAAGTTCTATCCGCCTTAGACGGAGGTTCGCATTTCGCTTTATTCGTTTCACAGCGTTGCCCGTCAGAAAAATACACGCTACACACACACGAGCAATACACACACAACACTACAAAGCGAAACTGCTTTTTATGGTACTCGGACGAGCTTTCTTGAAAGTAAGTGCGAGTAGGATAGAGATATTGGTGGGGTGGCGGTGACATGAAGTTAGGTGGGGATATAACCAGCTGCCCAGGTAGTGCGCTGGCGAGCTGCCATACTCCTTGCTTGTTAACACTCCGTAGACAAAATTATTTTGCTGACGATTAGCCCGTATTGAAAGATATTATGAGTTATTACGCGTATTAGCCATATCGATATATTTAGGAAAAACCACTTAAACTTATTTTTAACTTAACATATTTAATATTTGTTCTTAAAGATAGTTTTATAGTTATTTTTAAATACTTTGTATTATATAACATTAATGGAACATTGTAATTTTAATTTCATTTTTTCAATTTACGTTTCACTTTTCCTGTATTTTTTTTGCACTAAAATTTAGACCAACGCTCATATATTTCGTATACATTAACGCTTTTATAACTGCAGAATAATGTATCAAAATTAGCTTAATTGATTATACAGAATTAATTAATAAACGCCAGTAAATACTTTAAAACTGGATCAATTATTATTTTTTAAATATGTGCTTATTTTGTATGCTAACATAATTAAAACATTATCGTTCAAGCAATGATGTTTTCGTTATGTATGTGAATTAGTATATTCAACAAACGATGATGTTACTGTAGCCTATACACTTTTTTTAAAATAACAGGGAATATGGTTGCGTTTAAAGTTTTGCCTAAACGTTTTTCGCATTATTACCCATCCATCTAACCCGTTATTTCTCTAAACGTCCAAACATTATCCCTTTTGTGTAGTCAGTAATTTGATATCAAACCGTTTTATTTTACAAATTGGTACACAATTAATCTTTGTATAATTTACCATTTTTTTTAAAAAAATACGAATTATCTAAACGACTTATACAAAGGAAGAATTTTTTTGTTTGAAGTTTTCTGAATTACACAATTAGAGTAATTTCTTAATCTTTCGTCGAATAGTTACAGTTATATAATAATAAACATACGTACATTAGTAAATCTCTGTTATAACAGAAACAACGTTTTTACAGTGGTAGAGTCCGCAACAACATCTGCTGCACGAATGGCCCGCTGGACCGGTGAAATAACACGACTTCACAGAAGACAGGCGTAAAGTAGAAGTATTCTGCGTTTCGTCTAAGAAGTGAGGAGCCGGAGGCATAACTTTTGTCCTCCTCCATCATTTTTAACTATTTGTCCATCCTCTGACTGAATTATTTAATCTCTGTGTTTATTGCTGTTAAGTATTAATTTGTTTTACTATATAAATCAGCACATTTACAGGTTGTTTTATTTAGATTGCTTGTTGACTTTTCGAGACATTTATTTATGGTACACTAAGTTCGATTATAATTTTCGGTTGAGCATAGGGAATGTAGTATCGGTTCAGTGGACTTTCGACGACAATGTATCAAGTTATAGATGCCTCGCATCACTCATAATACAAAACCTAAAAATACAAATAATAAGTCGTAAATACGGGAAGACCTTTGGTTATTATTTTTACTACAATTATTTTAGTATTTACCATTTTAACTTTTAAATATTAGTTTTATAAAATTTACCCTTAATGATATAAACTTTTATACAAATTGGATTTATACACATGGGATGAAAGTAGAGCACTAATTGGTATCTGTTTATTTAACATGTTTTACACTATTTTCTTAAACTCAGTGTAGAGTGATTCACGTTTAACAAGCTGTACGCAATAAAATAAATAGTCGTGATCGTAATTTCTGAGGTGTCGGAATGATAGGTCGGTTAGCACGGCCGTCGCTCCACTATTTAAACGAAGTAACAGCGAACCCGATCTCAAACCACTCTGTATATATCTATCTCGCAATAATTTACCTTTTTGACACACGAGCAGCGGAAAATTAGCAATAACATCACCAATCTAGATCATTGTATAGATCGCAAACAACTTTGTAAATATAATAGTTACACGCCCTAACAAATTGTGCACCTTTATATTTCACACTCCGTCCCACAATGTGATGCAGGCAGCTTTGAGAAAACATTTTTTACAATGGGTCAGCAGGAGATCTCTCGGACGACTTTTTGTCGTAAGTGGGAAGGCGTTCCTTGGCCTTCGTAATAAAAGAATAGATTGCCGGTAAATCGTAGGGCATTGTGGTGGAGTTTAATGTGCATCGCATAGCTCGTTATAACATGCTGTCTGTATTCAATTTACGATGGCTCACGTCGACACGCAACTGTCCGATCCGCCGGGTGCCGTGTGGGCCCGTGTGTGCGTTGTGGCCCCATCGCCGTAATTATTAAACTTATAATTGATTTGAATAGACTCGACGTTCTTTTATAACAGTGAAATGCTGTGCCTGGTTAAAGCTATATTATACATAAGATATATGGTATACATGCGAATTTAATCTCATTAAATTTGAAGTAAGCCAGAGATATTAAATATTGTGTCTGATTATCTAGATAACAATTTTTTTAAAATGAGATGTTAACTCATTTTAACGAATCCATTGATGAAAGCAATACAAGCAATTTAATTATAATTTTGAGAACAAAGACTTAAACAACCACATTAGCTGAGTGTATTTGTACTCTTTTATTAATCTCCGACAGCTCGTGCTAATGAATTTAGTAAAGTTTCTTTAACAATGTTCATTATTCGGTTCGAATAAACTGTGGTTTTGGAGCTATGCTAATTAAAAATAAAATTAACCTTGATTAATAGAGAAAGAAGAAAAACAGTAATGGTACACTAATATTAGTTTTTAAATATTACTAGCATGTATTACCTCTCTTATTCTATCTTTCATTTTATCTTTTTCGTTTTTTAAATGCATTGGGAACCGATAGAGTTACTATTATCCGTTACTTAAGGATATTTATTATAGATATTATGCAGTAACCAAATGTGTAATCCTAGTGCTAGACAACGAAACTACCGCTCATTTATTATTAATGATAATTAGTCAGAGGGGTAACTCTGTGTTAATTAAGTTAATAATTGTTGCTGACATTCTGTCTAATTGATATAAAAATAATTGCTTTGTTATCAGTATATCTGTTGTCACTTTAGCAGCACATTACAACATTCCCGTTATATCATTTTTTTTTGTAATTTTGGCGTTTAATCTCCAACGACAGCGATGATTCAGACGCGACACTTATCTCGATGTCGATGGACACGTATAATCCATTAAGTCGTCATTTCCACGCGACTGATCATTCCTCAACCACGCGTCATCCCGCCCTCGGCCGACACTCGCCGTATTGTTCACTACTGCTTTATCTTGCCTTAAATGTGATAAGGTCCCTTTCAATTAGCTATTTCGAAGCTAATCTGGTCTCTAAAACTACGCGCATAACACACTATAATCCTTTAACTGATCCCACTTCTGCGACAACTTTGCCCTAATAAACTAGTTTGTTATCTAATCGACTACACGGTTGACCTATTAATAATTTCTTGTATGTTTTTTAATTAACGTCCCAACTGTGCCCCTCACCTCGCTTCGTGTATATATGTCTTTGTTTAATATCACTTATGTCACCGTTTTGGTTCCAAGTAATCATCAATACTATATTACCATGAGCGGGTGTAATATGTACATTTTCATCGGTTCAAGTATTTACATGCTGGTTATGTATTTACATATTATTTGTGTAGTTTATACTTCAAAGTTTAAGATAGATTAGTCGACAACATAAGATATATTTAGATTTCTATTAATTATCTTTCTATTAATTTTTCTTCCATTTCCATACAAATACTAAGTAAATCCATTCATGCAACGGCACATAATTTTCTCTGTGGATCGAATTATTGATCTCCGGAATTTAAAAATTATTCAGAGACGAACACCCAAACATTTTGATTAATGTCATTCTTTTCTTTTCATTTCAAGAATTTCTGAAAAAATAATGGGAAAATTCGATTAAAGAATACTTAATCACTATGGTGTTATGTTTCTTTAGTGCAAACCTCATAAAGTAGAGGCAGTAGTGTGTGACTTAAGAAGATTTCACACGTGAGCCGGCACCCTTAGAAGTGTTTTAGATCGCAATACGGGCAATTTGGCGCGCGAGGGCCGACGTCGGTCTCATTCTCTGCGGCACCTGGTGACCCGGCACCCATTGGGTGTGAAATATAATGACATAGAGTATTTTTACTATTATAATTAATAATAAAAATTAAAGTATAGCAGAGTAACAAATCCATGGCTCACATCCGGGGTGAAAACAGAAACTTTCCAATAAAACTTGGGGAAATCTAAACTATTTTATGGGAGTTGTACTTTAAGTTATTATTTCATCGATATTCTCCGTAAAAGGCATGGTGCATCATACATTTGTTAACGTTTAAATTTATAACTGTCAAAATTCTTTTTTTATTATACAGATGTATTTTAAAACAGCTCAACAGCATTTTCTGTGCTGCGATAGGGACGTTCGACGTGCTGCGAATAGGACCGGTTAGATTACGCATTGTCGTGGCACAATTAGAAACTGTCGTGGTGCCCCGCGCTTACTTTGTTATTTACAAACAATCGCAGCCGACATCTGCGCCCTCTCGCTACCATAATGCCCGGTGGCATCTGCTAATTGCATTTCATGCGATAGCGACTGGCTATTTTCACTCAAAAATACATTAAATAGGAAATAAGTATACCAATATGAGTCATCATGGTTGATTGACCAATTAGTAAAATTATATTTTAAGTTAAATTGTCTGATGTTCCCTATAGTCAGAATACTATCGGTTCTTAGAGAGTCAAATTACTAATTTTTTGTCAAAATTGTTTTGATGGTATTTTTTGGGAATTCAATAAGTTGTACTTGTAGGGCGTCTTCTCTTGTTGAGTGTCCTATAATCTCTGACGTAATAACAGCTCTGTGGTAGTGTCTAACATTGATATCATAGAATCTATAATAGACTTTAGATTTGACCATTTATATACGTGGAAAAGAGTCTTAAAAAGTCTGATGACAATATTCAACTCTACCAAATGATTTTGCTAAAGATTATAAATGTAGGTTATTGAGCTTAATCAATAGTTTCTATCAGTTACTATAAAAATACCAGAATTATATATATTATTTACTATTATCTTATTAATACTATTATATTCTATTGTAGGTGTGAGAGACAATGTGAAATAATCGCGCGAGTCAGCTAGTAATTACAAATGGCTAATCTGTTAACTATACATGATTTGGTTAAGTTTCATTTACGTTTACTTAAGTCTTCGTTAAGTCGAGAACACGCTTAGTTCTTTTTAATAAAAAAAAACCACAACGATTTGTTTCAAATTAGCTAAATGTACGAAGAACTGTGTTACATTGACGCATCAACATTAAAACTGTCGGTTACCCTTGACAGACATTTAATAAGTGACGTCCGCAGCCGAGCCGATATTAGATATTTGTGTCGTATTGAAGCATTTCCTTGGTGGGTTGCGGGGTATTACCGCCATTGTCTACGATGAATGGTTCAGCCGCCGCCGTTGACTAATGATTGATGAATGATTGACTGACTCATTCACAATGAGACATTTAACAGTAATCGAAAATGTTAGGTGTTTAGATCTTATCTACATTGTTTTATTTGTTGACCCTCACGCTTGTGAGAACTGTTTTTACTGGTACAGTAATAAGAAATCTATCGATATGTATGTACGTTACATACATTGAGCATAAACTACACCGACGCTTTGGTTTTCGCACGCGTAAAATAGGTTTAATTTTTTTTTTGTCTTAAACACAAGCCAACTGTCGGCATTAATCGTTACAGTATGTCTCTAGCTATGTTGTTTCATTTCTGCAATGATTACTTATCCTATTGTCTATGTTCTGCAAATGCAACAAATTTTTAATTAATCGAAATCAGAGCAAGTTTAAAATAAAATCTTTCATGTACTAATCATATAAATTTATTGAATGAATTTAAAAGTAAACTCACTCAAATCTCAGAGCATTCACTTAATGCTAATGAATGTATAAGAGATGGGTTTTTACATAATTAAGAGTTAAATATCTAGCGCGTAAAATCATGGATAATTTTAAGTGTTTCCTTTTATGAAAATGTTACTTTATTAATCTGACGACTTGAATTATTAATTGAGGACAAAATTATTCAATGATATCACTAAAATGTTCATAATGCATTCATTAGAGCAGCTTTATATTTGATAATTTTATACGATATTTTCCGGTCCGGTGAAATATGACTTAAATAATTTTTTTTATAAATTCTGGTAGATACCCTTAGGATACCTGTGTGGTATAATAATATTACATTATATAATAATGTTGACCGGTTATATACCGGAATATTACATTATATAATAATATTGACAAGACTGATCGGTTGGCGCAGTGGCAAGACACTTGCCTGTCGCGCCGCAGGTCGTGGGTTCGATTCCCACCCAAGACAAACATTTG
>DWLR01003542.1:0-13359 GCA_018246295.1 Papilio alexanor hazarajatica
TGTACAATGCATCACCAGTGCTATCGTCTGCATAGCAATGGATGTTGTTTATTTGCAACATGTCATTGATATGCAGATAAAAGTGCGTCTAGGACCTCCCCTAACATATTTTATTAGTTTAAATAGCGACGCGCTATTTTTATTCACTTTTATTAAAATCTAATAAATTATTTGTACTGTTTTTTTACCGTGTGAAGATTTCTTTATGTAATGCAGGTGTAATCGGTTTTTTCACTTGCTAGGTAATTTAGCTTCAAGTTTCCCAGGGATATTAATAAAAAAAAGATGTACCAAGCGAGGTTAAAAATTAAAAGATCTTGTGTGATATAAATTGATTTTAATATAAATAAATAGGAATAAATATGAACAGTCGATACATATACTAATATATAATAATACACTATATAAAAGATAAGCTAGTATATAATGTTACATTATCGTCGTATACAAACATCAACTCCACATTGCATATCAATATACGTTTACCTAAGCTATTGATAAAAAAATATATATGTAGAATCTTTCAGTATTCCAATCAAATAAAACCGGATGCGTTTATTATACATGAGAAACAACCACTTCAGGCACGTTTTTGTGGACGATGTGAACGTCTTGAATGTGAAGGTTGGGAACCAAATCAGCCTGCCACTGGTACAGTGGCCTATCGAGTGGGTAGCCGAAAGGTTCATCACTCATCCAGCGAGCGCCAGATCCGAGACCGTAAGAAACAATCGGGTCAAAGTTGCTACCTTGCGGAATTTTGCTTGGGTGGAATTCGGAAATGTGTACCAGAAGAACGAAAGGCATGCCTCCAACACGACCTGGGAAAAGGGTAAACATGTTATTTTTTATGAATTTCTAGCAAAATAAGCATACATATTTGTGTATGCTGCATACAAATTATAAGGAAAAATGTTTTGTTATATGTAGGGATTAAGAATAACTCAATGTCATTGTTAAATCGCCTGATAACATTTCTTGCAATAAAACACAAACTTACTCGTGTAATAATGGTATAGTATTGTTTATTGGTGAAATCTTGGTTATACTTTATTCTGGCAAATCTCTCTGATTACTAGTGCTTTTGTTTTCTTATTAACTATAATACCTAAGTTAAATAACTTTAGTTGGATTTATTTATTTCACTGGGTCACAACAATTTTACCTTTAGGCAGAAGTAGGTGATCAGGGAATCCGTTAATGCGATGAGTCTTGTCAATGACGAATTGTCCTTTGCCGTGCAGGGCGTTGTAAGCTTTCTCGTAGACCTCGAAGCCCGGGGTCCAGTTGCGGATCGTCAACCAATTATCAGTCGACTCACGCTTGATGACAACGTTTCCAACAGGTACTGTAAATTAGAAATATATCACTATAAGTGCTGTTCTTCAAAAGTATCTATCTCGAATAATACGTACATCGGTAGCTAACCGAAGTACAGTAATAGTAACAGTAGAGACAAACAATTTAATACTCACAATCGTGAGGGAAAATATCCAACAGGTAGAAGTTTTCAGTGTTTTCATGCAGAGGAATTTCGTCACCGTTGCTGTCGTATTTGGGTGCCAAGAAGAACTTAACAAGAACTGTCTTCGCAACCTCACTGGTAACGTTGACACGCACAGTGAATACCTTATGATTCAACTGCGTGCGTTGAACTACCACACTGACATCGTCCACTACTGCCTTACCTATAAGACCACATGGAGTTTAATAAACTTTATTTCAAATAAATGTAATGGTAATATTTAAAAAAAAAGAAACTCACTTTCGTGTTCATTCATATGCAGATGGTTAGTGACGTTAATGTAAGCGTGCTCAAAGTAAGTTACCAATTTGTCAACCTCGACGCTGTTAATGGTAACTGAAGGTACTTTCAGTTGATGGATTTCATAAAATCGAAGAGTCTTTTGCCATTCAGTAAAGAGGCCAAGAACACGTTTCCAAATCATATAGAAAGCAGGGTCACGAAGAGCCGTCTGGTAATGTTCCAAGACAGAAGGAACTACCAAAGCAACGTGGCTGCAAAAGATATTTTATATTAAAAAGTGTCCCATTAAATATCGGTACAATATAAAATTGCAATAACGAACGTACGCATTATGATAACGAATCTTGTGCCATAAAGTGTTTCCGAGAAGAGCCTTCCAAATGCTGATAAAGTCCTTGTAATATTTAGGGTTGGGAGAATCGACACCACCTTCTACCAATCTGCCGAGAATGTCAATAGCCTCCGGAGTGTGGATGTTAATGTGTTCACCGACGTGCTGTTGATGAAAATTAAAATGATCAAAATTTAATTTTTAATTTGCATGCAATATAATAAGCAATTTAAAAAATAGCATATAACTTACATTGACAACGTATCCTTGATCGATGGCTTCACGAACACGATGTTCGTAATCTACGATTTTAGTGATGGCCTCAACGAACTCCGGTTGATCAAGGTGGAAGTGATTGGGCCTCACCGGGAACGGGATGCCGTTTTGGTATGAGATTTGTGGGACGTGTCCTTGTTGAACTACATTAAAACCAAGATCTGGAATTTCTCCAAGGCCATTGGACAGCCTTTCCATGTAGTAACGGGTAATGATTTGTTTATGTAAGAACCAGAAGAATTCGCCTCGTCTGTCTTTAATCAAAGGTGTGACGTCACCTCCAAGCCAGGAAGGATACATTAAGTGGTGGTTGTAGTATAATGCATTGAGAGTAACGTCATGGGTGAAGTAGGTAAGAGTATTGTCTTCGGTGAAGTAGGACCATGTGGTTTCGTTCCACCTTATCACAACATTCTCGTCCCGTACATAGGTAGATGGGTAATATTCAATCCACCGCTTGCCATGAGTATTTATCCTCTGTGCGGTGGTCATTACTTCGGCATTGTGGAAGTATGAAGGGAAAATTTCGTAAATTGGCGGGATTACGATGCCTTGGGTGTTCGGATGATGCACTAACAAAACGCTCAGGACGTAGACGAAAAGACCTTCATTGACCGTGTTCCTTGCGAAGACGGCAGTCTTATAGAACGTGTCGTAATCTTTAGCTGAATATAAAACATTGTATAAGAGTTTAGCTTCAAATAAGTGCGTGCGCTCCAAAACTGAGAACGGTACACCTCGAGGCAGCAATAAATCCGATTTAACAAGTTCCCAGTATAATTTTACAGCGGATTCATTCTACAAAAAAAAACAGTTATTAATGTTTTAATTTTAAAAAAATAGGCAGTCATGTGGACTGCCGAAATGAAAACATAAAGATTTGGAGTAATTGTGTTCGTTTTTTAAATTTTAAATAAATTGTAGTTTGGATAATTTAAATTTAACACTTTGTAATTTGAAAAAGATGGATAATCAAATGTCCAAAATGACATGAACTCAAAAGTTTTCGTTTTCAATGCGGCTAATGAAAGTTTTCACTTTAATCAATAAGAGGTGTATATACTTACGGTATATTTTTCGACATTTTGGATAAGGTCCCAACGTTCCCAGTTCTGTAGCTCTGGCTCGTGAATTGGTTCATCGACGTGATAGAACAGGTTCAGTATTTCCACTTGATGTTTTAGGAATTCATGATCAGCTGGAGAAACAAAGAAAACATTAGTTTTTATACAGGAAAGTGGCAAACGAGCAAGCCGTTAACAACGAGTAAGTGACCGCTACCCAAAGACATCTGCAACCAGCAGTTGCATCTGCAACTGATATAGTGGTATTTTAAAGGTAGGTAACGCAGATGCAGACAAACGCTGAATAGAGGAGGGGATAGATAGGAAATGGATATTTATTTATCCTATCCATCCCCTTCCCCGTCAAATTCTCTTCACCTTATCCTTCCTCCTCATTCCTTATTAAAGGGTGGGGAGGAGAAGAGGACTAAATATTTATCTTTGGTGGATGAAGGATCTCGCGATTATGAAATTAACATGAAACGTTAAGACTACCCTAAAATTCTTCTACGATAAGCTAAACGAGTTATTTTCATCTGTAGTAAAATCCTGAGCTGCTTCGCTGTTAAACGAACATGTTCCCTTCGTTTCCGCCATCCTCTCTGTTTTTACTTCTTTCTGCTTAACTACTGGAAACGCAAACGCGGTTATTTCTAAGTATTTCAGGAAAGGGCTTAACAACTGCCGCTTAAAATACATAAAAAACTTTATGAAATTTTGTTACATTTAATTTTTTATGTATTAAAAATTTAAATCCTATAGTCAGTTGTCAACCATGTGAAATGGCAACTTGTCTCCAAGCAACTTACTTTATATGAATCAACCTTGCCCTGTACAGAGGCGCTCTATCAATGCTTTGCTTTCTCTGGGCGATGTATGTTATGGCTGCTAAAGAAACCTAGAGTACCTGATCAATTTCATAGCTCTTAATTGTCTATACTGATTAATTTAATAAAAAATATATAAACTTACCAACTTTCTGTTCCACCTTACGAACGGGATCAGCCAGCCCACCCGCCGCTAGTAGAGCCAACACACACAACACCAGACGAGCCATTGTCGTTAGTGAAGAACCTGACCATAGTACCCCCTTATATACTACAACGCTTCGATAATTCGCTAATTATCACCTAGTGTAGGTCAGTTATAATGTAAATAATAAATATGATGTCCGTACTCTTATCTTCCAATTTAACACTGATATAATAAGCAAACATTTTTATTACTATGATTTCACTATATTTTTCCAGAGATGATATCGAGAATTACTCTTGGACCATTCTGTCCATACCTATATTGGGGTGTCGTACAGCATACCGTATGTATATGCCAGAATTTTCTTTGGACTTTCAATTAAAATATAAGTTTCTTTTGAACATAATTATATGACCATCAAGGGCATAATAGTAATATATAATAAAACTTTATTGATTTCGTTTCTAGTTCCTTTAATCCAGTAACCTCTAATTATATTTTTTTTTCAAAGTTCTAACACTGCGATGTTTATAATAATTCATAGACTATTTTAAAAGCGGAAAACCTCTATCAAAATCAATCTGAATCTGAATTTGTCTAATTTATGTGTGAAAACAGGCATAGTCGATGAAGTAGGTATTTGAGTAATAAATTTAATAAAATAATTAGCGAAGTCGTCACAAAGAAGTACAAGAGGATGTAATCAGAATTTAAAAAAAAATGTATGCTTTAGAATATGCTTTAAGCGAAGGCATATGAAATGAAAGCGGGAAAATTTAGTTTGTGTGTTTGTAATGAATGGCAATACAGTTTTACCAACGGCTACGCTTTGACGAGGTACTTTTCCGACTACGATGTTATATCCCAAGTGCTAAGTAGAAGTTTACAAGCATTAATTACTACACTACGGACACTAGAACTCAATAATTGTAGTCTAATTTCAAATGCAGACCAATAGGATGTCCGGAACTCTCTTCCCGCTTCAAAATGGCCACTAAGAGTGTTTTAGTGAGTCAAGTGTCACGTGGTTACGTGAGATATTTTAAAAATATAAACTACGGTTGTAGGGTATATTTTTAAAATTTCTCCCCATACCAAAAAAAACCTTTAGAAACGTAACCACTCATATTTCTATGTGACATGTGATAATGGAGTACCTTCAGCATGAAGCAGTTTTTGGAAGATTGTTTGTAACATCATGCAATATTCTTTATTTAAAACGATAGTTGCTTAGTTTTATATGTTCTATATTATACAGTATTTATATTATATAGTATTCAAGGTTCAAGGTGCAGGTTTGGGAAAGCTCTATCTCTTAGGCATTATGTAATGATGTACTAGGATATTTTTTTCTAAGTTCCTTTTTATTTGCGTAGTAAATAAATATTGGTCACAGAACTTGATATCTCAGGTCAATCGGTACAAGATAGCGAGGCAAAGAGTAAGGAGAAATTGTTGGGTGAAATAAACCAAAGCTAACAAGAACTTAGGAATGTATACATTAAGAAAACAATTTCTTCATATTACTACTCATACGATTACAATACAGAATCTTCCATTTACAGAAAAATTACCTTATTCCTTACTTCTTACAAATAACCAATTGGGGTGCTATCATCGATAGCACCCCAATTGGTTATTTACGCCACAGATTTTATTTTATACAATAAAATAAAATCTGTGGCGTACCTGCACTGTACCCCTGACTATTGTTATCACCACTGTCTGTGTTTTTCGCTCTGGAAGTTTTATGACCTCTGCCATTCAGACGAATTCATTACTTCTATATACTCTATTGTTACAACAGTAACCAACCATTTTTCGTCCTAACACATTTAAAAGTGGCATCTTATTGGTTATTGATTCTGCGTCAAAATTTCAAAGCGTACGAAACGTTGAAACGATTGTCTTTTTAAAAGTGGAATACCGCCAAGGAACCCGACTGTACATGAACCAGTTGCAATTGCTCTACAATACTTAAATTTAACCTTAAAAATGATTGATGGAATGACACATTTAATGACACATTTTATCAGTGACGTGTTAAAAATTTATCAAAAGCCCTAAAACATTAAAAATCAAATTCATTTGAAAGGAATCCTTGTATATATCGGTTTTTTGTTATTTCAAATTCGGACTACTACAAATAAATTTAAGCATTTTTCATGTAAATTTAATTTGTTTTGATATGATTTGCAGGAAGCCGAAATTGATTTGCAAAAATCCGAAAAATCCGACTGAGGTGTGTGTGGTGTGATATACCGAAATATATTTATTAAGGTTTTACTTTTTAAATTTAACTTGATGCGTCTTTCCTGGAGACTCGCAATTATTCACGAGAAATTGTTTGTAACTACTTTTTACAGTATATCAAGTATCGCCATTTTGAATAGCGTTAATGAATAGCTATTGGTACCTAAAATTTTTGATAAGTGTCGCTTCATAACATTGCAAACCATTAAATATCCTATTCAAAAAACACGATGTTTAAATAAAAATACTCTGTTGCCAACAAAAGTCTAGTAAGTTAAAAAAAATATAAAAAAATTAATTAAAGTCCAAACTAGTATCGATTAACTATCAGTAACTGTACAGGTGAATAGTTCAATATGTGTTGATTGGCTTCATTTTGTTTGCGTTATATGATTTATCGATTGCTTCAACAAAGGTCATAAGAATGAATTTCATCACCATTTTTATACAATACGAGGTAATTGAACGGAAAGTTCACTTAATGTTAAACTGATATCTACAAACGAGTAGTTGATATATGAAACGAGTATAAACGATTATAGTGCAATCTGCATGACGGGTCCTGACAGCTCCGAAATACTGCAATATATGCAAAGAATTCAATCACCCGACGTTTAGGCTAGTCCTATGTCTCCTTCCTTTTGTTGATTATATTTTAACTTCAAATCGGAACTCACAAAAAAATTTCAACAGCTTGCAAATCGAATTAGGACTGTTGCACATACAATTCAAGCCGTTAAAAATAATTCAAGAACTGCGTCAATTGATGCAGGTTTGAATTTGATTTTTATAAGACTGAATTTGTTTTGGGGAAGTCTGAATCAGGTTTGCAATATGCTGAAATTGATTTTTAAAATTTGAATCTAAATATACCTATACTTTGCTTCCTAATGAAACAATTTGAATCCTCGTTTATTGTGCGTACAAAGGAGTGGAACAAGTTGCTGGCGTCAGTGTTTCCATCCAATTTTGAAAGAAAAAGAAGAGTATTGACAAACTAACGCGTTCCACATCACTACTTAACATCAGTTGCGGTAAATGCGTTTTCAAATCAAGCCAATTTATTCACCGTAATAGTAATTGTGCTGTTTTGTTGTTGAGTTTTAATAATTTTAATATATATATATTAAAATTAAATATATAAATTTACTTTGTTTTAAGTATTTATCAAAATTATTTGTTGCCGCAATTTTGTTTAAAATTTATAAAATCATTTTGTATGTAAAATTTTTTGCATTTAATTTTTTATTACACTATTGCATTTGCCGGTTTTTAAGTTTTATTTATAATTGTGCTTACAAGACTTTTTGAAAACAGGCTTTTTTGTCTACCTTTTAATTACAATAGTTCTCCTACATTTCATTCGTGTTTTAAGTTTCATTTAAATTTGACAATGGCCTTAAACTGATTTAAATCGCTTTACATATTGTATATAACATATGTAGGAGACGTAACTCAAAAAAAATTACTAAATAAGTATAAATTAAGAAAATGTAAGTGACATTCTATATAGTATGTAATCAATAATACGTTCTACGTTCGTTAGTGAATTCTACGTTCCAATAATATTAAAATAGTTTTCAATAAACCCAAATTGTACAAAATTGTAACCACATTGTAACCAGAATAATAAGCAGACCGTCTCAAGAAATATTACACTAAATGTATATACATATAATTTAATTTGTATTATTTTACTATTTTGTATTAATTTATAACCGATGTAATATTTCTTTGCCATTACAAAGTCAGGGTGTTCAGAAGTATCATATTGCATATATCATATTTTTGTTATTATTGGCCAATATTTAAATTAATGGACGGGAACGAGCATTAGAATTCCATAACAACTTTTTTAGATGTGAATGTTGTTTATTACTTCGACTGTGGAAATGAGAGTATTCGTCAATCAATACTTATTTATATTATTTCTAAAGTATTAGTTCATAACTGATCTTAACAATTGATTTATTTGTAGCAATAGTATAAAATTTCCATTCGATGGGTTTATAAGTACTTAAGCAGATATTTTACCGTTTTCAATAGAGATCGTCGATCTGAATATCTATAAATTTCAGTATAAATCATAAAATAAAATCATACTGTAATGGTACCATTTATCTATTACAATATTATTAAAATGGTGTCTCGATAAAAGTCAGCTAATGGAATGCTAGTCCACAAAAACAAAAAAAAACATAAAAAATATAACTTTAAAAATATTCTTCTATACAAATTAATCTAAGTCTACTAGTCAATCTCATTAGAACAAGCGGTTCATCCACAGCGTATAAAATAATTAATCGAGTCGAGTATTAAAATTGGTAGAAAAAGGTTGAATGCTGTGACAAGGGCCAATATATCACTTGGCATCCTCGCCGCGCCGCCCGGCCGCGTCCAAAGTTTTGACGTATGAGTAATTTATTGGCTAAAAAAATAAATTACCGGATTGCCCACACATTTGTTGTGCTCAAGGTGGTTGATTCGGGTGCAACGCAAAAAATGATCAGCGCCCGAAGCATCGCATTAACTCGCTACTTGCGCCTAAAACAACGTATACAACCGCTCGTCCAACAATAAATTTTAAAAGTACAAAAATTTACGTCAAAAATATATCCTCTAAAACAAATCGATTTTTTGCATTTGAATAAATTAGTAACATTAGTGCAGTCAAATAATGATACGCACTAGTTAGGAGTTAGGCTAGTTAGAGATACAACACTGTCAACTTGTTCCAATTCTTTGCTATACGCATGTTTTAAAAGACGATTATAATCCTTATAAGATAGTATGTCTCTTATACTACTCAGTAATAACAGTTGAGAATATCGTTAAAATTTTACTTCAAGACGGTTTTTAAGAATTCTTGGTGATTTCTAAATCGAAAACATCGAGTCGTACGACTTCTGAGTCTATTGTTGACTGTACGACAGCTAATTGCTCACTAAGCACCACCCGTGAATCCTTCATCAGCATAATAAGCTAAAAGACGTCCCAATGGATGTCTTTAGTTGCCTCCATCCAGCGTTGCTAGCCTTCCCTAAAAATACCCATATAGATTGTGTGACATCTCATTCGTGAGAGTAAGCTACTTTTTATACCATAGTGATGTATATTATTTCTCCTAAGATTGCAGTAACTACGTTATTCGAAGCAGTTCTTGGACCACTTACAAAGGATAACAAATGCAAACAAAACAAACAAGATAGCAATTATAATCAGAATCTTTCTATTATTATTCTCTTAAGTATTTAAGTACTTCAGTAAGCAGAATATCTTATTAAAATAGATGCTGTAGTCTCAATATTAATGGCACTGAATAATACTGACGAGGAATAATGCCCCGTTTAATATTCATATATTTGTTTTGAACGTCGTTTCGCCCTGACACTTAACCGATGGCTATGTATTAATTATTCGATGCATGAGCGTGCATTCAATGAACTTTGCACTCATCTCAGCACTCCTATATTTTTATGTTTATTTAAAAATATTAAACTATGAAGTTAAATGATAAAAGTAAAAAGTTAAGAGTTCTGTAAGCACTTTAAAGATTTTCGTAAAATTATTTAAAAATTCTCAACGTAATGAATTCCACTGTCAGACATTGGCTGCTAAAGCAAACTAAAGAATCTGCATTTTGCTCTCGTCTTTTTATGATGAGGTCTTAGGAAGACACATAGAAGCCATGCAACACTCTTAACCACGAGCAAATTTAGGTTGGCGGCGTACAGCTATAAACTGTTTCAAATCAAGAATTAAACTTTATAAGCAAAGGGTGCACGAAACTTGGTAAATTCCATCTTTCATCATTATCTTCACTTTATTATACATTATATTTTTTATAATAATTTTCACAAAGTTATATTATTTTCTATGAAAATAGTGTGTAATATAATGTGCAATAATGTGTAAGTGTGTCCATTTTAATTAAACTCCCTAATTTTGTTGAGTCGTAGATATTATTTTTATGTAATCGTAAATTGTACTGTAACTCTCGGTGTCTCAAAGAAATTACTTTTACTTAACTGTTAGGACACTAAAAGGAAAGAGTGTCGTCGGAGAAAACTGTTAATCCTTTTTTCGAAATAGGATTAGACAAATGACAACAAACAGCGAGCGCGCGACAAAATATTTTGTCAATTATTTGTCACAACTGGTGGTTGTCTAATCCTTGTCTTGTTTTTGTTGTGCTTTATGTTTCGTACTCTCAGGGTGGCGAAAAGGAATGCAACGTCAACACCGTCTTAAGAGCTCATCCCTTTATAACGTGAGAATTTAATTGCAAGAACCCTTATTGTTCTCTCAAGTATCGCTTTCTCTTTGATACATTTTTTTTTAACTTTAATTTTCTTATGTTTGGTAACAATAGACAAATATTTTGTATCTTTACATTTTTAATTTGTAATAGTTTTTGTTCCTGCTGTTTAAAATTTATTTATATTTTATTCTATTTATTTCAAATAAGAAATAGTTATACATTACAATTTACAAAACATAAATACATCTTTCCTCAATCCTCTGCATTACACCTAGGTCAACAGGTAAGCTATGAGATATTTTACAAATTATATGCTACTATATTGTTAGGTATTTGTAAATAAACAGTAACTCTTGTAATAAGTAAAATTAAACATATATGAAACTCATAATTTTTATAAGAATATATTTATATACTCATTTATATATTTTAGAGTTCAACATTTTATTTTATTAAGAAGTTTATAGCTGTAAAATGCATTCTTCAATATTCTATAAAAATTTAAAAGATATCAATATAAAAGAATTCCGTCGGTGTTTAATTGACAAAAACTATTTCAAAGTTCGAATCGTGTCGACCACACATTAAGACTTCCCATAAAATCAACGGGAATCATCCAAATCGATTGATCGTAAGAGACCGACCGACCTTCGTGCTATATGCCTATAACAATTCCAACTCGTTTATTACTCGTATTAAATATTATAAAGGAAAGAATCGCATACAGAGAATAATAATATACACAATAATAGTTTTATTATGACATTCAAACGGTCACCTCGGTGAAATGAAAATTATCTAAATAAAGTAACACCGAAAGTCCGAGTCACATTGGATATTGATAAAGTTTATCAGAAACGTTTCACGGCTCGACTTGTCTTAGTATAATGCTCAATATTATAATTAACTGACCCCGTGAACTTTAAGTCTATCCACACTGTTGTTTGCTAACCGATGATTAAGAACAAATAAAGTATTGTCGCGATTGTAAGTTTTATGAGACTACCGGACCAAACAGACGCTGTCTTGCATGAACGTTGACTTGTCTGCTATTATGGGATTCAGCTAAATTTTTTTCATTAATCGTTTCGTTGGTTTTCAATTAATAATAACAGTGATGGAGCCCGCAACAACAACATCTGTTGCTGAATGAGCCGGATCGATACCACGACCTCATAGAAGAATAAAAGATCATTGATGACATCGGACTACGGAGATCGAGGTGCCAGAAACCCAATTTTAGTCATTTTCCTTTATCCACCCTTTTCTTTTAAGTAAAGGATGAGAGGAATATTGAGAAGGGGAAGTGGATTTGATAGAAGAGGGATGGATAGGAATAGGAAATATCATTTTATATTTGTCCAAACCTCTGTCCATTAAAGATAGGCAACGCATCTGCAACGAATTAGCTTGTTGCAGCCTCTGTGTAGCTGTCATTTAACATCAAGTGACCTGCCTGGTCGTTTGACCTTCTACCATACAAAAAAATTAAATTTGGCTTTTATTTGTACACATAAAATTCCTGGACCATATATTTTTTGTATTAATATTTAACTAACATTTTAATAAAACAATTCCTTCTTTTTTGGGAGGATGGGTAAAAAGGTTAAATGATAATAATTTTTACTATTCGTAATTGAATGGGAATTCCCTCTTTTATTATATTATAATAACAAAACAGTTCCCTAGTTTCTCAAATCGATATAATAAAACACAATATTATATAAAATTATATAAAAAAATATATTTAATACGTATGTTTTATTAATAAAACCTGTAGTTAAACTAAAGTTGTGCGACGGTTGTGCCGTGCCGTGTGGACTCTATCTCGCATCACACCTGTGGCATCAGACGTATCCCCCCCGCTCTCTTCATCCCGCCGTGCCGCATCACACGAGCCGCCTAGCATATCTTACACTCTTATGAGAACTAAAAAAATAAAAACCATGATCTAGAATCTCTAGATGCGGTCGTGCTGAAAGACTTGATAAAAACTTCTCTTATGAAAGTCTGCCACAATAATTATGGTCTAGGATATTTTGTAATGTGATATTATTATTTAAAACTAAGAGAATTTTATAATAGAGGTGTATCAATTCAAATTTTAATCGTGTACAATTAATAATTATATAAACATAGGTTCAAAATTTATGAAATACATAATTCGTAGAATGCTTATTCTCTTCAAGTTGTTGAAGTGTAAAATAAATTAAGTGTATTTTATTCTATTCCATCTAGCCGATCACGTTAAGTGATTACCGACACCCAAGAACATCCATACTATCAGAGGGATCACAGATGCATTGTTGGCATATTATGTCAAGAATAGACAAGTGATGAGCCTGGAGACCTAGCATCTAAAACTAACAACACCAACAAAAAAGTATTTCCTCAGCTGATCTTTGACCTAATATATATATATATATATATA
>DWLR01003543.1:0-13356 GCA_018246295.1 Papilio alexanor hazarajatica
TATATATATATATATATATATATATATATATTCCTAGTTAGCATTAACTTAGCAAGGCAAACATAAGTGTACAGATCCTTTTTTTATTATTTATAAAGAATTAATTATATCAACATATGTTTCTTTTTAAGAAATACTTTTGAAGATGTAAGAAGTAATTGAAGAGGTCTTAAGTTACAGAAGAAGTCATTTCCTAGCAAATAAACATGCGAAGTAAATATTCCGCGAACACATCGAGACTCCATTGAATATTTAATGCTTCATATGTGATCTCCGTCGACAATGGCGATCCTATCTCTCAGAGATGCGCTTACGCCCGATAATCCTTCTCCGTTGGAGACCTGCTCCGGGAAACCATTACGCCAGACTCGGAAAGATTTTGAAAACACTCTCGTATGAACTGATGTACTGAATATGATTGTCACATATGTTGACAATGTTCGGTTAATATTTGACCGTAGAAATTCTTACAAAGAACGCCATTTGCAATGTTTTTTTTAATTTGCTTTGATAGATTTATGCACTTTGACTTCACTACAGTCTTTCAATTTCCTGTCACTACTTCCGAGCTCTCGAAATATACTGATGCTCCTAATAATCTTGTATAACGTAGAAGAAAGAAAAAGAAAGTGGAAACGAGTAGAAGAGAGAATTTTCAAAAAGACAGTACAAAGAATCTTCGTTTAGAGTTGGTCATCTTGATCAAAACAACCACAACGGATTAGCGACACTTAAATATACGCTCTCTCATACGAATTCACACCAATCAAACACAAACTTCACTATCTATCAGCACCACCGCCCACACTGTGTTGTTCTCGAAACGCCATTTATAAACGACAGACAGATCAATTTATATAAAGCATAAAAGAGGGACAGGAATAATTGAATGTAAAAAATCGTCCATTTGGCGCCCAACGTGGGGCAGGGGACGACACGCCTGCATTATTTTAATAATACATTATGTAACTTACGGCAATCATACAATTTATATTTGTTTTGATGTAATTTACACTTCTCTATCTAATAAAAACTGATTAGACAGGAAAAATATAAAAATAAACCTCCTAAATTTATGATATTTGATAAAATTGATCATTTGGTTCGAAAATACATTTTTTATATGAGAAGGGGGCAAACGAGCAACGGGTCGCCCAATACGAGCGATCATCGACGCCTATGGATATTCGCAACACCAGAGGAACCGCGAATGCGTTGCCGGCCTTTAAGGAAAAGATACGCTCTCTTGAAGGACATGTTATTAATACCGACGTAATCAAAATAACGAAAATATGATAACTATTACCACAGCACATAAACAGATCTAACCAGGAGAGTTAATTAAATTTTCAACCAAAGATGCGTTTTGGGTTCTTTAGGGAAAATCTTATCTTCTGGTAACTAATCATTGTTAACACTCAACACTTATAATGGCTTAACATTATGATCTATTAAATTTATCATTAAAAAAAAAATATGATAGTACCGTCAGATATTTAATATTCTAAATAAAAAGAAGACAAAACTATGGGTACAGATGTATACACACACAAATATCAAATCAAAAATATGAGAGTGAGATCAAAAGTATAAAATTAGTATTATAGAGGATCTATGAAGGTGATTCGACACAGCCCCTTCTGTGTGTCCAAAGCTAGGCCGGTTTATATCTCCGCAAGATCCCACATCTCCCTATGAAAATCACACGCTCGCCGACGCAAACGTATTTATCTCTGATGTTAGTGTTACTGGATACGACATTAAATTAATTTTATTTATAAATAGTTTGTAAAACAACAAAAAAATTACCAATGTTTGCTAACTTGTTTGTTTTGTTCACGCGGCAAAATGAGTTCACTATAATTCTAAAATGGAGTAGCAATTTCTATCTTTTTGTATTCTTTTTACAATATGCAGACTAAATTCATGATAAAGAGAAAGAAAAGGGAAAGTAGTATATAATTTGTAACGGTGGTCGTTGTTGGCACATTCCTTACCCAACAATATTTTTGTTGTTAGGAATGTGCCAACAACAAATTACTATAAAAATTATTCCAAATACACCAACAAAACTTAAGCAGAAATTATACAAGTATTGTATAGGTTTAAAATGACCGACGCAAAAGCTTTACACTTCCAGTGTCAGCAGATCTCTGTTATCTTCGCTCACAATACAGTTTTTTTATATATTTTCTGATACATTTCTTTTCCAATGCATCTTCAGGGGAGATATTATTTGTGTGATAGTACCACTGAAGCGTTATGAATATAGAGTGTGCTTTAATAAAGTAGTTCTGTTCCATACGTCGCGATTTTGGCCGATGTTCCGTGCGTTTGGTGTTCCGCCTCCATATTGACAAATTATTCGACGCACTTTGGAAATAAGTTCTGCCAACATATGTTTTTTCACTTCATTTTACCTATGATGTGTGTTGGCTTATAATATGTAGTTGTAGATAGCAATAAAATACGAGCAATTTAGTGTTGAATATACAGGAATTTGACAAAGTTATGTACCAATAGATTAAGGACTGCAACTTGCAAATTAAGATTTATTTGTAATCGTCACAAGAGTGATTTTACACACAAAAGTACGAGTTACCTACAGCCCCTTTATACTAAGTACAGTACATTAGTGGTCTGCAATAACTATTTTACGATCACAAGATATTTGCACTTTTTATTATCTTTGAGGAAAAAAAAATTCACAACTAGTCAACAACATGACTACCAAATTGTAAACGCCTGTTGCAGCATTAGTTTATTCTTAAAGTCAGATCATAAAAACAAATAAAGGTACACAACTGTACAATGTAAAAAGACACAAAATCATCATAACCCAGTTAGGGCGTCTACTCACGTACCGCGCATAGCGCTAAAAGTTATTCTTTATTGCATTGAGATCGTTCGAGATCGCGACACGATCACCGGTTCTTTCCAGTTTGTGCTTCAAATGTTACGTGACCATTCGTAGGTGTGTAGGGGACTTAACGTAACGCAATCTATTTAGTAAGCATACGCTGTGTTTATTACAATTTATTTATTATGCACAAAATATTACTGAACGTTGTGCTTCGAAGTTAGGGTTTTTAAAAATGGGGGTTAGGTTAGGATAGTAAATTGAAAAAAAAAATACAATTGCACATCTAGTTTTAGTTATTTTCCCAAATGTCAAGACGAAGAGCTCATTCATCAGGTCGTTGATTATTTTCAAAATAAAAGACTCTAAACGACATTTAGATATTTGCTTATATACTACAATTTCGCCGTCAATTTAACGTATCTAATACATCCATCCTCATCATCTATAACAAGGCAACTTAAAATTACACTCCATACGATGAAATTCAGATTTCATCCTCAGACTTAGAGAAAATCCACTCAAACTATCTATTCATCTACCACGAACTATGCATTATAGATAGAACTCATAAATTACGCATACTTAGATGTCTTTAAATGTCGGTACACTCGTCTTAAATCATAGTATTATATAATGTTATTCAATTCAAGGTTATTATTAGAGCAAAGCAGTAAATGTACTGACCTATATCCCCAAGATATATTATTTACAACAAGAGTCTGGAGCAACGCCGTAAAATGCACGTAAGCTACCGAAAATATAGGTATACATTGTTAGTCGTAAACTCTTTGCCAATAATCTACCGTCGGCAGAAAAAATAGCCATAGTAAAAACTCCTATCCGTACCTAATAACGCGAGAATATTATCAGAGAGTCGTCGGGTCATAACCCGAAATTGGTTTCGGGGTCCGTA
The DNA here is from genome assembly GCA_018246295.1 of Papilio alexanor hazarajatica. Taxonomy (NCBI): domain Eukaryota; kingdom Metazoa; phylum Arthropoda; class Insecta; order Lepidoptera; family Papilionidae; genus Papilio; species Papilio alexanor. Next base: position 3,777 of record DWLR01003543.1, read on the forward strand.
AGTCCCCAGTTTTATATGTCGCATTATGAAGGCCGTCAAACGAATTCACGTAGAAAATCGAATCTATATACGGTGATATTGCCGGCTCCCGGTCCTGGCTGTTTCAGATAATAAAATAATATACCTCTTTTTACGTTACCTTCCTCTGCTCGTATGTTTTTTTTTTAGTCGCGGTCACCCCTACATTGAGATTAGGATTTCATATTTGATACGTATTATTTTTTATTTTATTTGAAGGTACATGATACTAGTTTTCTTTTTGATTAAACTGTATTGATAAAAACATTGTAATGATGTGTGGGAGCCTTCTGCGTAATAACTATTTCGGTTTAACAGAAAAAAAAATTATCAACCATTACATTGCTGCTCACACATTTCTACAAAGATCAATCCTTTGCCGCCCTCGTCCAGAGGACCTCTGTAACCTTGGCCTATCAATCCGTAGATCTTGTGGGATATCTACCTTCTTAAACGTTAACTAGAGATCTTAAATCTTAGGGTTAAATTCAGGTAAATTAAAAATAAAAAACACTATCAATAAATAATAACATTTGAAATAAAATAATTGATAACAGTGTAAGCTCAATTTTTAATACATTTCAAGTCAATAGACTTCAGAGCCACACCGTGAACACATTATTGCCGATAAGTGTACGAGGCGAAGAGCTCGCAAGGATTTTGAATAATATATTATATTCCTATGTAAAATGCCCGATTACAACCAACCCAGAGATTTTTGCGGCACCACAAAGAAAAGCTCCTTTATGGCACTTTATATGTTTTTGTTCTTAAATATCTCTCGTTCTCGTGTCTGCGTGGCTATTACGAGCCCTATTGGGCATGAAAAAAGTTTATTCGCTCGTTACATTATATGTGTGTATATGTTTTTTTCGAATACTTTTATTAACAGATACAAGGAACGTCCTCGTAGCCCAGTGGTTAGAATGTAATGTTTTTTCTTCTTCTTTAAATGTGATTGATGGAATAGCAGCCAAAGAAAAACTGTAAGATGTTTTCAAAAATTATGTTTCTTTGTTTCCTGTTCTGAATGTTAACAGGGATAATATGAATCGAATTACAACTTAGTCTTTAAAATCGGTCGAGCCGATTAGACTACAGGATGTCACAATGCAATCCCGATAAAAACTACCTTCCTGTCAGTCGGGAAAAAAAAGAGTTTTCGAAAAATAAAACATGTTTAAATAATTTAATTTTAAGTTACAGTTTATTTAACTCTAAGTGTATAGATTATCCTGATCCTGCGTTGTACAAAGGGAATGAAAGGTTTATTCTCATTTTTTTAATATTTTTTGAACTATTATCAATTAAGATGAACACATTATCGATATCTAAAACTTGTTAAAGAACCACAACAATAAGGTACTGACTGATACGATACAAGCCCCTCCACACATTTCTATATCCACACGCCACCCCCTCGCCCCGTGAGCCAGTGGAGATTTGTACGTAATATGTTCGTAATATATAATTCGGCTAATATTTGTATAACAACTTACTTTTAATAAAAATACACTTTTACATAGTATGACAATATATATGAGTATTATATTATATTGATATTTATTCAAAAAATTATTTGACACTCACAATGTTTTGGACTAAAATTACCTACTTACATTAAAAAGATGAACTGACTGTAGAAACTGTTTTGTACGTAATGGGAAATCTCAGAAACTACTGAATCAATTTTTATAATTCTTCCAGTATTAGCAAGCTGCATTTCATTTAATTTTTTTTCATTCTCATGCAGTCGGGTCAATTTTTTTTTTTAATAAACCATTACTTGTTTAAAGTTACTCCTAAAATATAGTAGGATGTCAGTTTAAAAATATTTATTAAAAATGACGATTTCTTCTTAACTGCCCCATCCAGTAGCCAGCAATCTCTCAGGGAAATAGATCATGAGATCATGAATCTTAAACAAGTTCGCACCATATAAAAAGTGTGGACCGCATGTCTCCGCCGTTTGAATTATGAAAACTTGAATAAATATTTAAGAGGTCAAGCCGTCAATACAGGCATTAAAAATTTCGCGGTGGTGTAGTTTTTGTTTATATAACTTTTTATTCTTTATTCTATTTTTATTTTTATTCTATACGAACGATATTTTACACAAGTTTTTTTAAAAAGCAGGCAAAGTCGCAGTCAAGAGTTAATTGAAAATAACAGATGTAAATTCCCAGCGTTATCGAGTAACTGTAACCCGTTGATGAAAGGTTGCAGGGTTAGTGAGGGCCCGAGCATGTAGCGTACGCTTTCCGGCGATTTAGATATTAATTCCCTTCGCCGACCCCGGATCGCTTACTCTGTCTTAATTTATATTAAATTACGTCGGAACAATTATTATTTATACAATCTTAATAAACAAACATGATCTATCTCATGCCTTATTACAAGAATTTATAGTGTTTTTTGCTTGCTAAAGTTTTTTTTTGTACTAAAGAAATCATGGCCTAACTACACACCGAATAAAATAGGTACTTATATATTAGAGGACAGTAACATTTACCATTTCTTTTTAAGTAATTTCAAAATTAGATATTCATATGTTTCGTGCCTGACATCGATTATAATAATTGAAATGTATAAACTTGCATGTTCGTGTTAAAAAAACATAATTGTAATATATGGCTTTATAATGCTTACAACTCATGAAAACCATTCCAGCAGTAAATGTACACAAAAAAAATGGAGAAATGAAAGTGAAAACTCTTTTGTTATAAATATCAAAATATTTATAAGAACTCTTAACAAATAATATTCGCCTACCCGCAGCATTAGTCGTTTTCCTCAGGAATACGTGCATCAACTAAAGGCCGATATTAGGCGACATTCATCACCGCAAAGTGAATGTAATCAAAACAAAATACACAATATGATCGCGTCCGCGCGCGAGCCCTGCTCCCATATCCACGCGGAAATTGCTATACAGGGTGTTGAATAGATCCTTGCATATCTCTGTTTACATCTACACTTACAAATGTGCTACATCAGGACTTACTTATCTTGCGTCTCAAGTTAAGGTTAGGGCTACCAAAAGATAGATAACAATTAAGAAATTTGTTTACACCGAATGTTACACTATGACCTTTTGAGTTTTAAGACAATTAATTGTCCGCTTTTCTATGAGCTTACGGCTCAAAATATTAGTTAACCAAAAAATAAGTTATGAGTTTGCTATACACTGCAAATCAACAAAAATAAAAATAAATATTAGAAACAAAATCGAAAAATGTCACAAAAAATTGTTACTTTCATCGAACCTAGCACTAATATCATAGGTGGGTTTATAACACAAAGATTACATATAAACATTATAATTATTAGCTTCCAATTGTACGGTAATTTTTGAACGTTATTGTTTTATTTACAAGTTTAAAAACCAGTGTAAGAAAAATTTCACTATAAATATTATGTGATAACTACACGACTGATTTTCTATAAAATTTTATCACATTATTGTAAGAATTAAATAAACAGATTTAAATAAAAACTGTATATCTATAGTCCCCTAATCTCAAACATCCCCTCATTATGTAGATTAGACTAAATACCTTTGACCTGCAACCTTTCCCAGCATCCCTCGTTACAGTTTCGATCTGACACCATCCAATTGATGGCACGTGGGAATTGTGCGTATAAAGGAAATAAACTGGCCCTAGCGGACGCCCTGGTCAACGAAACAGGTTTATACAGCATCCCCTTGATATAGTTTTGATCTTGTGTCTGTTACAAAGAGACACATGATCTCAGTTCACCTGCAGGGGTCAGTGGGTTCTTTCATGTGTAAACAAATAGAATTAAAAGTATGTGACCTTACAATAATGGTGTTTGATTGAGTCTGGATTTTTATTGCTTATTGAGCTATAGTGTAAATGTGTATTGTGAAGTAAATTATATGAAAATTGATTGGGGTGTGATGGTGATTTAAATATAAATAGTGTAGGTATGTTATTGGATGACATTTTTCTTTGTGTGTTTGCTTTGATTAACGAACCATGCTAATTTAATAATAAATATCAATAAACCTTCGGGGATATTTTTTATTATTCAGTTTTAGGTAATTTTCATAGCATCGCTACAATCTATTAGCGCTCCTATGTTCTCCTTCTAGCGTATGCTAGAATTTGGAACAAATTCGCACAAATTACTTTAAAAGTTCACTGAATTTGGATAAAAATATTTTTTTAGACCTACATCTTATTTGACAACCCTAAGCTTGAGTGTGTTAGGTTTAACGCCATATGTAAGTTTGAGGCAGTGACCAAACACCCGCTCGGCTGGAGCAGGAAAACGGACCGAAGCGTAAGTTGATTTAACTAACTCTTCTTATTGTCTAGAAACGACGACAAATGTCTTTTGCAATGAGTTCATTTACTTCTATAACGGCCAACTTCAAGAATATCATTCGCATATATTTTTTTGCGATACGTTCATAGATTTCATAATATTTTTAAAAATTGGTTTTGCTAATAAAATAAAAAAATCTGTTACCATGTAATTTTTTCGAAACCTAAAAAGCACTGTATTAAATACTTATATCTCACTAATTGATAACTAAACTATATACATAAACTGCAACTGTTTATTTACTAAACTAGCACAAAGTAGCCTCATAAAAACTTTTTTTCGAATTCTTGTATTCTTCATTGAAATTTGTGATTTAATTAAAAATATAATCAAAATGTAAAATGAAGTGTTACTTCAATTTAATTGATATTTATCTCACCGGACCAAAGATTTTGCATTATTTCAATTGGTAGCTATAGAAAAAAGTAATAAAAAAATATATGTAATTATTTATTCACTAGGTAAGATATAATATTATTTGACGTCAACAAACAATGTAAGTCGGAAGGGAGATATATGGGACGCAATCTGTTCAGAGAAGCTGCGAGCATCGGTTAAACCGCCGTCCCTTCGTCCCAAAGTTTTAGGTCGTATCTCAGCAGCGACCTTCGGAAGCGATACCTTATCTCCTATCTTACGCCATTACAATAACGTCGCAAAACTTACAACTGGCTACATACATACTATAACGATCAAACTAGTTCAACGCTATTAAAAAGTGAATACGTTAATGACATTCAGTGAATAGTGAGCACATAGATTTATATACCTTCAGATAGAGTGTTCCATACAAATTCGACGCTCAAATGAAAGCTTGATTTATGAGAGAGAATTTAGTGTATTACTTATATAACCTTCAGGTCGTTTTTCCAACCATCATATTTTAAATTACAAACACGATGACTTGGAATTCTTATCGCGTAAATATTTTAAAATTTGTGCCCTTGACTGCGGTATTAATCGGGATTTGACGAAGTCACCAATGGGTGACTTTTATGTGCCTTCACTTTTGGGCCCCGGAATAGGTATCTGGGAGCATAGGGTGATTGTACCGGTTAGCGATCAATTAGCTGGGTTCCCCACTTAAGATAAGTAAAAAAAAATATTGTCTACATCCAACATAGCACGTGTTACTGTAAATTGGTCCCAAGTATAGTCTAGTTTGAATATAAAACATAAAAAAATCATTTATCTAAACATTATTTAAAAAAGCTGAAAATGTTAAAATATAGTGAAAACGTCGGTAAGCGACCATTTTAATTAGTTTACGACCACCGGTGCGTTGGTTTGCGGCCACTACTTTAATATTAAAAATAAGTAACCACTAGTTTAGTAAAATACAGATAATTAATTAAATAACACTTTTAATAAAGCATAATTAGAGGAATACTTAATAATTGATGACAAAAACAACATGGTGGGTAATATATAATGGCAATATACGTTTTTGTCTTCATCCTCTTCAGCTTTTAAAGCTTTTTTGTTTGTTTTATTATTTCTAGCTGATCGGGTTCTGGTTTTTGGGTTCACGCCTCTCTTTAATTTCTCCTTGCTTCGGCTCTATTTTCTTTTCTCTTTAATGTGGCTGCTTATTTCTCTACCTTCATTTTTTCTTTTTCACCACATGATATGGCAGCAGGTGAGCTCGTTGTCATTACAATCAGTACAATCTAAGTATCTACACTGATAGATCCAAGTCGGAACAAGGTACGGGTGTTTTCTCAGAGAACCTAAACATCAGCATACACAGACCATTAAGCATACAAAACAGTCTTCCAAGCAGAATGCATGGATGTGATCGAAGGAGCATAGGCCATAGCTGCAAGGAAGGTTATGGACAGAAACATCGCGATACTCTCAGACAGTATGGCGGTGCTACAAGCACTGAGGAGTAACACAATTACCTCAGGACTTATTTACGAATGCCACCTGCGATTAAATGAGATAGGAGCAGGAAATAACATAACCTTACATCGGATAAAAGGTCACCGCGGAGTAAGAGGAAACGACGCAGCAGATGAGTTGGCCCGCAGAGGCTCCAGCAGCCGAACGATCGGCCCAGAGCCTATCGTTTCCTTACCTCCCACATACTTAAGGTCGCGGTAATAGAGAGACGTTACGCACTTCCCTGCGATTTATGGTACAAAATAAGTAACTGTAGACAAACGAAAGAAGCTCTTTCAAATATCAACAGGCGCTTCTCAAGCAGGTTACTTCGTAACCTGCTTGATCTGGATCGTCGTAGCAGCTTTAAACGGTTACGGGTAATTTAACAAACATTTGTTTAATATAGGGATCACTGACAGTCCTCTATGCAGAGCGTGTATGGAAGAGGAAGAACGCCATCTCACGTTCTGCTACACTTCCCGTCAATGTCAGCATACCTACTACTAAACAAATGTTTGCTAAAAGCGATAGATTCTCACATTGCCGTTGCCATATTTTTTGGAGGAGACTTGATGACCACATCATCCATAGACACTAATGAACCAACCTATAAGTAACTATCCACACCCAATCCAGTTAAATGAAACGATAATAAAGTGTCATCAACTGTCACATTTTCGCCTTTGTTTATTGGCATTTCTTCTGCAGGATATGGTGAAATTGTACCAAACGTTTCAAATGCCCGGTCATCAGTATATCTACTACTTCATTTAAATTGAGCGAGAGTACCATATACTAAGGCGGTGGATTTTCTTTGTTTTTCCTTGCTTACGAATATTTTGAGAGCTTTATCTAAAACAAAAATAGTTCTAAATATTATATCGTCACCAGCGTTAACATTATTAACAATTTTTTTTTTTAATTTTTTGTTAACATTTGTATTTTTTAGTATTCCTTACCACATCATCAACCACATCACAAAAATATTTTCAGACATTTCAATAACAAACCAAATTCAAAAAAAACATGTGGCCGCATACTCAATACACTTACACACTTATATCAGTTTGTGGCCGTCGTTTCTCTCATACATAAATTATGATGGCCGCAAACTAATGTCATTATTTCAATCAGGTTGCTCAACAACCACCTGTTAAGCACCCAATACTTGTAGTTAAATTGTAGGTAAATTAAAAGAAGTTCTTTCAAAGAAACTGGTGGTCGCTTACAAAAGAATTGCATCTTCGCGTTTTCACAACTCTACACCCTAAAATGTAACAACCTATACTAATTATTAAGATCATATTAACCAAAGCACCTGTATTCCTCGGATTGCGACCATGTGGTCACCATCCAATGTTTTTGATAAATATGCATTTCGGTTACCGACCACTAGATTTTGTTATAATATTAAATATAAAAAGGCTAAATAAAATCAAGCAACTACAAAAAATTAACAATTGCTTTAATTAAACGTCTAAGTTGTGTGTACAACATGAAATAAATAACTTAAATAGTTTAATAAATATGTAATACGTGTTAAAACAATACATATATCAAAATTTTATATACTAATGAGATAAAATTAGTTTTAAACGACGACATTTACGTAAAACGATCCGTTCTCCGCCTACAAATCAAAAAAGAAGAGAAACATGTATAAAAAAAATGTTTGAAGCCGATATACCTGTGTCTTCAAATGTGTATTCAAGTTAAACAGCCAATGGTCAAGCGGTCAGACAGATGAAAAAGACAGGCATATGAAAATTCACAAGAGAGTAAAGGACAACATCTACTGTGCCACCCCATGTAAGGGTGACGATCACATTACGCTATTATGTTTGGGACAAGGCAATGAAAAAATTTAAAGGAACATTTTATATTCGGTCAAAATAGTATAAAAGAATACCAATGATATGATATCGAAATGTGGAAGATCCGAATTTAAATAATTTGTAGGTACAACCCAATTAAATCTTTTATAAAATTCCTCTTTTTTGTAAACTCGTTATATTCTAGTTTAAATATCTAACCACAGAAGCGTATAGCAGAAGCAAAACTCTCATCAAAAAAAACACAAGTTTTATGTAACTAAAAAAAGTAATTTTATTTAAGCAGTATCTAATTTATTTTGTAAGCCCTATACCTGAAATGAAAAAAAAATTGCATTATCATTTTTTTTAAAACTCTTCCAAATAAAATGAATAAATCGTATATAGCTGAGTTGCTTTTATATATTTGAGCAGAGTAAGGGATTACCCACAGAATTACTATTGATTCGGGCACGCCAGCCGCTTGGCCGCCTTTCAAATGAGCAGACCCTTACTTACATTCATAGAGCTGCTACAGCCACACGGCAATGAAATAACTTTAAATTAAACTTTGTAATATTTGTGTCAAGCTACGTATAGGTATGTACGGATAATTAATTCAAATTTTTGGTCCTTAACAATAACTGACAGATGGTAAAGATATCGCAATGAACCAAACATTTTTGACCTATGAAACATCACTAAGTTAGCTTCAATTTTGAATCAGATCCAAGACTCGCGGCATAACTATCGGATTAATACTTTGTTACGCTATCGTAAGATATAACAATTTCCTTAAATTTTGGGGAGCGTGTGAAGACCTTATCTTAATAAAAATAAATTAAAAAAAATAAACAGTGGTAAAGTCCGCAACAACAAACGTGTTGCACGAATGGCCCCCTCGACCGGTGACATACCACGGACTCATAGAAGACTGGCGTGAAGTAGAAGTATTCTGCGTCTCGTCTGAGGAGTGAGGTACCGAAGGCCTAATTTAATCCTCTTTTCCTTTTCACCCTTTCCTTATCAGAGAAGGGTGGGAAGGAAAAGAGACAGCCAGAGGAAAACAAATTAATAATAGAAAAATTATTCTTAAGAAATTGTTCCTTATATGTTAAATTAATTATTACTTCAAACATTTAGCCACTGTGTTAAATTATGATTTTAAAAAAGAAATTAATATGCCACCTATATTCTATGAAACATAGAGAAATATACATACTACATGTACCTTTTTTAATTATCAAAATCACGGTCTTTTTTACATTTTGTGTGAGATAATTTTAGATTTTTATAACTCGTGTGTTTTGCATCGGCCCAGTAAATAAAATCGTCTTGAATCGTGACTAGAAGTAAAAAGTGTACAGGTTAACACATCTCTAGATAGTGTCCGTAAGAAAGTTTCGCAAGACCCAACCTGAATTTATTAAGCTAGACCCTAGAAAGGTTTGCCGTATGCAGATAAGGGATTTATTTAGCGGAAAGGTCCGTCCCTGGGTTAGCGCTAAAAC
>DWLR01003544.1:0-13355 GCA_018246295.1 Papilio alexanor hazarajatica
CACTAACTTTTGGAGTTTTATTCAATATTGTAATTTTTTCAAGGTGGTCTCAAACTTTTGGCCGGCAGTGTAATTGTCTTTTTAATCTGTCGATGGCATTCGTTGTGAATGATGGCAAAAAACGCGACCTTTGAGGAATTAATTGTCATTATTGACTGCTAAAAAAGATGTTTCGTCTATAATCTATATAATCATTTATACCATACACAATTAAAAATAATTACCGCTGCGTTTAGTCTTTTAAATACAAAAATCGTAGGTAACCTATATTTTAGCCCTTTTTAAAAGTAATTAAACAAAAACTAAACCGGCTTCAAATGTACATACAATTTATAAGTCATTTTTTCATTTATAGCCACGGCACGGTTATTACAAATCCATTAAATCCAAACAGGGCTTGCCTTAAGTCTACCAATATGTCAATTTTCGGTGTTTCATCGGAACCTTAGCTTCGATGACATTCAAAATTAAATGGGACTCACTAGCGAATATCACATTTCAAACAAAAAACAAATCAAATCGGTTTATAAATTGCGAACTTCTGAGGTGCTCCTCCTTTTTTGATGTCGGTTAATGAAATAAAAATAGTCTAGTCTAGTTTTTGGCCTTGTATGAAATAATGCAGCAGTATTTCATTGCCACTATAATCATTTCAAATGACGTTATCTCACTGAAATTGTGTTTTGTAACGTTTCCATTATACATTCAAAAAGATTCGGCGGTTTTTGAGTTTATTACCACAGTGCCTGGCACACCAAAACCTACCCTCGTGAGGCAGGAAAATTCTCGGATATTACTCGTAGGCGTTAGATCCGTATACAAGTTGGTTATCCCGCCAGACCGATCAGTAGCCAGAGCCTCGTTCGCTGGGCCACAGGGTGTGTACCACGTGCATGTGAGGTTGACATTTAAGATGGTAAAGATATTAGTTTCATACACTTTACACCCCTTAAGATTTTACCCCTTAAGGTTTCAATGCCGTCGGGGAACGGGGAAATTCAAATTCTTCTTTTCCTCTTATCACATTTATTTAAATGCTTAGCATATCGTCAAGGAAAGAGTGAGTTTCTCTTGAACACATCTTCAATTAACATCAGGCGGGATCGTGATCAAGTTTCTCGTGCAACAAATATATCTAAAATATTTTAATCATGACATTTTTAAAAACATATGAAGAGGAATTAATGTGTTTATGTATTTTATTATTAATATATTGTATTTCCGCAAATAGAGAAATAATCCGAAATAAGGGCATTTAATGTTGTTTTTTTTGTTTACAGGTATAAAAATGTTTAAATGCTTTGAGCACATTTAATTTTATTGTAGACGTTTGAACGACGTGTGGACGTTTTGAGGTTTGACGCCGGTATATATTCGCTTCACGCACACTAATGCAATACTTTGACACTTCGAAAATCGGCTTCACTTTTGAACGTCAAATTTGTATATAACACTCCATCTGTAGGTAGGTATAAATTTACGCTATCAACTACAAAAATAAGAAAAAAAATCCTCAGCCCAATGAGTTTTCAAAAATAGCAATATCTTTCGGATTCTCGCCTAATTTATTACGTCCTTAATGTGACTTTGGGTGAGCCTATCACAATATATTCCTAGATAGACATATACAAAAATATATCCTAGGTTACTCGCTGATAGAAAAGCTTTCTATGGTAGAATAATTTTTAAAATCGGTTCAATAATATCGGGAACGAAAAACAAATTTCTCTTTAATATTAATGCAAAAGGATAGATGTTCTAAAAAATCCCCAGATTGAGTAACCGAAGTCTACGTTATTAAACGTTATGAACAATATGAATAGCGTTAGATAATACTGGCCGGTATCGATCGTAAAAGTATCGTCGATAAAAAAAAGAACTTGACACGTGAGCAGTCGGTCATATAAAAATTATTGAGTGATTTATATGCAAGTTACGCCCTATGTTGACCATTTATTGGCCTCTTATTTGTTTCAGATTCTGGCATTGGCTACTAGAATATAAAAAAAACTTTATAAAAAAAAGGAGGAGGTTCGTTTTTCGTTTCGTCATTCGTTTTTTATGTTTACTACCTCAGAATTTCGACATTTATGAACCGATTTCATGTTTTTTTGTTGGAAAGAGTATATTCGCAATTGGATCATATTTAATTTTGAATAGCATTGAACATCGGGGTCCGAAGATATACGGAAATTGACATATTTCATTTTTGTATTGTATTGATAGATTTCAATCGATTAAGGCAAGGGCTTACTCGATTTGTAATAAGACAAACAGAGGCTATAAAGGACTTTAATTATTTACATGTAAATAAAATTACTTACCTTGAAGTCGGTTTGGTTATGTTTAAAAAAAAAAAAGATCATTTGGTGGAAGAATGAAACAGACGAGTCAGGTTCACACGATGTTTGTTGATCGTTACATTTGCAAAAATCTGAAGAGCTTATGATAAGCGTGTTTCTGTAGTGGTACCAAGTTTCGTTGATGTGATAATTTTTAGTATTTTCAAAGTTTTGTTTGTATTTGAAGCTTTATTGTAGAGAATCTTTCTCGTTCGCTTCTTCCGAGGCGAAGTTTTCACAATTTAAGTTTAAACTTGTACGGTTTAGAACAGTTCGTTAGTTGTTGGTCGGGGGCCAGGTTTCGTAGGTTATCACAGAAGAGAGCCAATAAGTCAGTCGCTTTGTACTTACCATTTGATTGGTGACATTCAAACTTCGATATATCTTGCCAATAGCCAATAGCTACTTGCTAATTTATGACGATTTTAACAATTTTATAGCTACTCAAAGGTGTCAACAGTTGTCAATGTCAATAGTAAAATTCGCTGCAGAATAATTCTGATATTTCGGGGTCTTGTGCCCCACTGGACCCCCTAATGGTTGTGGCAAATGTTGTTGAATGACGTTTGTCACTAAACATCTAATGATGTACTTGCTCGGCGAAGTCAGAATTTATACTTTATGTAGACATGGTTTTTGAAAACAGAAAGCAATTGCTCTTTCTGGTCTTATATATGAGTTGAAAAGAATGAGGCTTTTTTTTTTAAATAATAAACGAAGAAACATTCTATCAATCTTTTTTAATCCCGGTAATGGACTATTTAAATTTAAATAGTCCATTACCGGGAAGGCGTTGACTTGCGAGTGCCCTCGTGTCGTATATCGAGTTAAACAATTAGCCAATTGAATCAGTTTCGACGGAGCGGACCGCTGATGATTCGTTTAATTGATGCAGGAATTATTACATCAGTCAGTGCTCCCGTACTGGCGATTTATATTACCAAATAAATATAATAACAAATAATAATATTTATTTCCTTCTTCTTCGACATAAAACGCGTACGGTTTATATATCTGTTTCAATTTATTCATCAGACAAAACGCAGTCGTATAAACAGGTCCACTTGATATGTCTTGTGGTAGACATTGAAATAAATGAAAACAGTGCATCGTAGATGTCGATAACTCATAATTGTTGTTCAAAGCCTTATTTAGATCTCATATTCGTAATAATCCGAAGTTGATCGAATCCCCGAACAATTGACTACGCCAGTTTCAAATAAAAATAAATAATTTATTAAAACTTTTTCCATGATAGTATTAGGGAAATGATTATCAAATTAAATTATATCATCGAATTATGTCATTGAGTGACATGTTGCTTGTTTACGTAAATGCTTATATTTTTCAAACAATTGAATTTAGACAAAAGAAAAAAAAATACTAAAAACGATTTTCTAAGTTTAGATCCAAGATTTGTTAAACAATAACATTGCTTCGCTCCATTTGCCCACATCTTCGCGGGAAATTCTCGTTATAAAAAAATGTAACGTGTGTTTTTTGCAGGTGTATAAAAACCACTTTTGTAGTTTACCTACAATGCGTTATATCGGAACAAAAGGGGGTCTCGTGTGCACGCCAGTATATCTGCGGTACGTACACGCGGGTTAGTATACTGGCCCTTTATTGCGACGGCCTATTTTAATTTTACTAGGCTGTGCTACAGTTATTATGGAGAGTAGGTATCCTACAGAATTAAAAGTCTTCTATCTACGAATTAGTACAATGATTATGCGAAGAAACGGTAAGACCTCATATTTTCTTTTGCTTTTTACTTTTTGTCTTTGACATCAGTGTTACAGCTAGCGTAATTATTCAAGGAAAAATTAAAAAATGTACTTCGAATACATGTATCAGTCTACAGGTTTCTTAGTTTTATAACTATTCTATTTTTGATTTCTTTCTTTTCTCGTCCGATTATGACGCAGGTACTTTCAAAAGAAGAGTGAATGGGTTTATTCCAATTAGTACATTCGTAGCTCTCGATTACATCACTACTTAAAGCCTGATGGGATTGTGGCCATGCGTTCGTTAATTCACTGTGAAAAAATTGACCAAGTTGCGTGTTTAATTTTCCCATTTTGCTGATATATATTTCTTGAGACCTGTGAAACGTATTTTCATCCGTAACGAACACATCAAATTCACGGTGAGTCTCTATTCTCTGAATCTCCGTTCAAACTGCAAAGGCATATTCCAACCGACACAAACCGGACTGACCCCGATAAAACCGGCAATGTGGGTCACGTACGAAAATACCACCTCTGATTACGACTTACTACGAGCTTTTTAATTAAGCTCTCGTGCCTTTATAATTCCATCGGAAGAGACATAGTAGTTGGTGTCCACTCTTCATGAAGCTATGTTGCTTTCTAATCTGATGACTCTACATATGTTTCGCGGCGCACATCTAGTAGATACTGACTTCTTAAAAATTTTATTAGAGGAAAAAAAGATCAGATTGAAATAATAAAGAATAAGTAACAAAGCTATCGTCGTCATCAACGTCAGATAAATAGCAGATCGCTGTAATAATTTCTTAATATTTCTTATAACTATTCCAACTAAGCTTGTGTGATATTGTTCACGATAACAGTCGAGTGGCGGGTTCGAACCCACGTCCCCATGATCATTAGACTACTGGCGCTTCAATGCTTTAACACATTCAATGCCGGTAAGATGCTTAGCACTCGCCGAGCACACGGCACCGTGGTGGGACGAGGGGGCCAGCTTCACGGCGCCGTGATTCGCTCTAGAACAAATTTTTATTCACACACTGTAGATGAGCTTGAGTGATAGTTATTACATCTTCAACAAGTTTTCCGCACAGAAAAAGATTAATCTTTATGATAATCGTCTTTCCATTTTAGAAAAGATGTTGCCAAAAAAAAAATTATAGAAACCATAAAATAGGTCGGCCCTCTAATTACGTTTCTTAAGAAATCCATCGGTATTTACGATAAGAAGTTTATGTTACAGCTGGCATTATTCAATGCCAGCTGTAAAATAATATATAATATGTAGCTAACACATTCTTGTTAAATTTTTACGGTGCGAGGCGTAGGCCTCGAGTTTCATTATAAAAGATTGTATTTCTACTCCGGATAGAATTTTCTAATGCGGATTCTCCCCCTGAACGGTCTTGACACACCTCTCTGGTATCATCCGATAGCGAAGTACGATATTAGTACGAGTAGGTACTGTATCTTTTCGATTACTATATTGTCCTTATTTATTTCCGTATCGCAGTGCTACTCATTCTTGCAACATAATTTATTAATTCGTCCTTTCAATCTTCCCAAACCACGGAGTTTTCTAAACATATGCTGTCTTAGTTGTTCATGTTGTTCAATATTTCATTTTATAAATTTCAAATGTAGCCTTTATTACTTCTAAATAAATTTGTTCATAACGTTAAACGTAATAAAATCGATTTAGCAACTTACCTTGTCTCAATTGCAGTCAAAATGATCAAAATCTTTCAAAACTAATTTTTCCCATTACAATATGTTTTCTAACAGTGACTTATAATACAAACAAACATCAAATAACAAAATAGCATAACATTATCAGCCATCTTTTGTATGCAGCATTATGATGTCATTAATGACTCATTTAGCGTAACTTTATTGTTTGGTAGTTCGTTTTTGTACTTAATACGATGGAGATACGATTGCGTTTGCAATATCAATAATTATAAATGTAATGTGTTATAGCACGGTCATAATACGTTGGAAATGATGGCTCTTGTACTGTTGTGTCATTGAATTTGATAGATATCGTCGAACGGTGAAGTTAATTTTCTCTTAGAAATATACCACCGATTATGAACATCATCAGGATTCTATTGGATTAAGCATATACTGCCAGAAAACATGAGAACTGTATGAATCATTGACAATTCGATGATTCCTTTCCCGGCAGTTTCTAAGCAATCGACGTCCCACTAAATAATCTGTTAGTGTTTATATGTAGACGAGTAACAAAAATGTCTCATGAGTTATGTAGGGATGCATCGATACGCCTTTTTGCGGATACGATACATTTACCTTAGTTAATTTTATATTTGTAGTAGTTTTTCGTAAAAAAGATAGATATTATTAGATTTAGTGAGCGTCTATAGATTTAAGTGACTATATTATTTACTATATACTGTTATTATAAAGTCGAGTGCAGAGGGCGAGCTGCGCTACATCGTTAAATTTAGTCAAATTCTCAGCGGGCAAGTAAATTAAGTAAGTACCAATAACCGACTGGTCGGTTGGCGCAGTGGTAAGATACTTGCCTCTTACGCCGCAAGTCGTGGGTTCGATTCCCACCTAGGACAAACATTTGTGTGCATGAACATGTCTGTTTGTCCTGTGTCTGTGTGTATTTATCTATATATGTATGTATTTACAAAAGTATTAATATATATAGTATATCAGTTATCTGGTTTCCATAGCACAAGCTCTGCTTAGTTTGGGATCAGATGACCGTGTGTGAATAAAGTCCTTAAATATTATTATTATAACATATCGAAATTCAAACGATAGTCGATGCAGATTGCTGATTAGCACTGATAATTACTGATCATAATTTGTAATAAAATAAATTGTAGGTGGGTCATCTAGTCGGCAGTAAAATAATGCAAACAGATCGGCATGCCCGGTATATCGGTATTGGATGCATACCTAGATTATAGTAAATAGGATAATGGAACATCGTGGAATCAAATATTTTCTGGTTTCGTACTCAATTCGCAAATCAAAATTTCGTAATCAAGCGAAACATTTTTATGTCATATTTGACCTAGTTAAAAATATTAATGATGTCCAATTTTACCCATTTAATCAAACAGTATAAAACCCTTTTCCATTATCCTTTTGAGTTGTACCGTCGTTTAAAAAGTTAATTTCTCTCACGCCGTATGTAATTACCGACCAACTGAAAGCTAAAACGTTTGGTGGGAGCTTTTGTAATGATTAATTCGTGTTGTAATATCCAATGTGTAGCGTTTGAAAAACTCGTTACCTGTTAATTGTAATGTAAAATGTAATCTGACGATCGCTAACCTTTACGTTGATTGGGGATAAACACAGTTTATGTTAGATAACCTCACTTTTTACTAAAGCTTAGTAGAGCCAACATGACAGGTAAGGTTCAATAATAATCACAAACAATAGTTAGAGTTAATTTAAAAACCCTTTATGATATTCCGGGGAAGAATACGAATGGAATGACACCTCACTGACAAAATTGGTTAAGCCATTTAGGCTACAGAAGATAACAATGGAACGGATACATACATGCATATTAATATATTCACCCGCGAAAAACATTAACCTCCTTTCGGTCGGGCAATAATATTTCTAAGTGTTCAAGTTCACAATATTTTATCGAATAAAACTAAAATTTGTTAATACTTCTTAATTTTATTAGTTGCTTGTACTTTATTTCCTTACTTAATAATTACTGTTTTTATTTTCTATTTCTATATTTTCTATTTAATTTAATGATGAGTCTTTTAGGCGTAAAGTAACAAAAATAATCTTATTTGCAATTATATTATTAGTTAGGATTTTATTAGCAACAAAAACATAATCACGCCCGAAACCCAGAGGGCTAGGTAGAGATTACGGATTAGCGTGGCCCTGACCTTTCTCTCTCGCCTCTTCCGCATTCATATGTATATACATCTAAGCATGCTTGTCGGTTAAGGGTTCTCTTAATACCGCCCTTCTGTAGTATGCCACCAATTTGGTCGGTATAAGTTCGCCTAGGACGACATCTACCAACGCTACCACTAACTTTCCCAGCATAAATCTGTCTTGTAATCTTCATTCATTCATCTTTTCAACGTGTTTCAATGTATTTGAAATTTAATTCCGAATAGAATTAAGATTTGTTTAGAGATAGTAAATGAAGAGACAATCTAGGTTCTAGATTGTTAGTAAGATGGCATCTGATGGTTACGTCACTGTCTGTATATCCAGCGAGCCGCGAATACACGAGACTGGCTGCAATTATTTCACTTCGATTTACGGTACTGCGTGTCACAGTGTAGTGTTAACAGTCATATCACTTGACTTGTTACTTTGAAACATAAGTTAAACATTAATTTCAAGATAAGTGCATGTCTAATTTGGTAATTTTGTAAAAGAAGATTACAATGCTTGTCATTCTATGTTATTTTATCATATTATCATGACCAATACAAGAAGAAAACATTAACATTGCATAATTTTCTATTATGTTTAAGTGGGTAAGTTTGTATCCTGCCCTTTGAACTTACTTCCATAGTATTTCCCTGTTATGCTCTTTGTATAGATAATTTTCGGACTTAGCTATGAATGATTTATGGAAAGTGTAATGCTTGCATTTCTGATAAACCTTTGCATATAGTTCATATTAAGCTCAGTTTTTGCATTGTGATGTGTAGCACGAAAAAGTGGGTGTACTGCTTTTTGTGCACTGTGACATAATAATAAACATGCTAACACATAGGGAACGTGCGCAAAAAGTTAACATGGTTTTGCAATCACATTAAATAGCTTTCAATGGAATTCAAATACTTTTTTAAAGAGTTTAGATTTAAATTCAGTAGTATAAGTCTCGATTTTAAAGGTAGTTTATTTGTGTAGGTATAAATTGTCTAGCGGTGCAATAAAATAATCAATAAAAAATTAGATTTTATTCAAAAAAGAGTTTGAGTCTCATAAGGAATTTACAAGACGTGGATACAAAAAATGTTTTGAAGTTGAAGATAACCTACTTGAAATATTAATACTCTGTGTAGCTAATGGAGAAATATTAAAAATTTGTTTTTGAACTTTCATAGTTTGTAAGTCTGTGTTGTCGAACTCTTTGATAATACTTATTTATCGAATCGGGTCGTTTATTATTTCTCTCACTGACAAGATCTCAACAGTGTAATGCTTCCACAACGATGCGTGTGTAGCTTGGAAATATACAACACAGTGGCAGTAAGGGTTTCTTTAGCATCCAATAATATGACGGTCGAATAAATTAACCATTTTGTTTTAGATTCTAATCTTAAACGGAGATTTTCTTTTTTCAATGTTCATTAAATTGTTTACACCTCTGTGCGATTGCCGTGAATATTTGCATCGGTGAATATATACTTATCGTGATATGTAAAAAGTTAAGTTCACATCGTTAATGTGGTGACTGCATATGATTGTGTCAGTGTGTGTGTGTGTGTTTAAAACGCGGTCACGTGCCGATATTGAAAGTAAATGTTTACCTCGATCCAAGTTACTTCGCATTCATGACGTAAGCTAACATATTACGCACTTATTTTTACTAAAGTTAGTACTCATAAATTTAGTGAAAAATATCTGTAGTTACCTGGAATTTATATTGCGTAACACATGTGTAAGTTGGCAATTTGCTACTTTTTATTACAAAAAAATCTCTTAATCTCTCTCTCATATCAATTGTGTATTGTTTTTGCCTGGCTGACAGGATGGTGATGATGTTCGCGGGTGTGTTTGTATGTATGTCCGTCCCGATATGACGTCTTAGAGTCTGGATCGATTTTGAGGAGTGAGGAGTCTCATTAGATTTTTATTCGTGTTAACGTTTGACTTAAAAAAAGGAGGAGGTCCTCAATTCGATTGTATTTTTGTATGTTTTATTACTACAGAATTTCGTCACTTACGATCCATTTTCGAATTTCTTTTGTTGGAATTGGACATTCATAAGTGGGTCCCATATAATTTTGAATGTCATTTGACCTTGAGTTCCGAAGATATCGAAAATTTACACATTTATCATCATCCCCCTGCCTTTTTCCTCTTTGCGTAAGGATTGCACAGTATGTACTACTCTTCTATATATCCTGGACTCCACTGTAGTCCATACTGTGACTGGTTTTGGCTATTGTTTTACGGTGGCCGCCTGCCTGACGTTAACCCTTCTTGGAACATTCGTAGACTTAAAAGCAGTCCTGTTAGGATTTGTTGGATTTGTTGGATTTGTAATGAGACGTGCAGGCCTACAAATGATTATAAATAAAACTAGGCGTTGCCCGTGGCTTCACGCGCATTCCTTTATTTTTTCTAGATGGTTTTTTTGTAACTTGATTCCGCGTATATTACGAAAATAATCATTTGTGTTTCTTAAAAACGTTAAAATATTATTAAAATAACTACTAGTTTATAAAACTTTTTAGAAACTTTAGGTCCTAAATGCAATAAGGACGAGTCCATATCCAACATAGTCGTCTCTACTCTCGCACGACACATTATTACGCGAACATAACTTCGAAACAAAATGGAAGCATAAAAATTCCAAGTTTGATGCTGCACAAAGTTTGGTAATATTTTCTGCTTGTTACACAGCAGTGTTCTTTGCGCGGTTTTGAACATCGAATTTGTTGTAAATTTGAAACTTTCAGTCGATACACAGTTACTTTTATGTTGCTTGTTTTGTTTTTAAAAGTACCATAGTTAAGGTGTAGAACGCAAGTTAATAAAATTACACAAACACTCACGCCCGCTAAGATTACGGAGTCTAGCACACTATCTCGCTCGTCGGTTACGGATATACGAGTAGAACAGTCTTATCAATATAATTTTTTCTGAAACGTCTTATCTTATATCAACACAGACGCTTACTTTAAGAATGGAAGAAATGTAGAAGTTACAAGTTAATAAATGTTAGAAACCTTCGTCAGAATAAATACATATTATATATTTTTAGTCCGCTTTGTATATATAGAAATTTACAAACGAATTGTTAACAACTACAAATACAAACTGGTAAAGGAAAACTGAAAATTATTTGTTCACATATGCATGATCCTAATTTAAATATTTAAAAATACAGTCGAATAAATTACGATGACCAGGATTTATCTATAGTAAATAATTCGCAATGCTATATAATTTGCTTCAGCGCCACAGATTAGCCACAATCTAACTTCCGGAGACGGAGGCCGCGCGATAATTTAAAATATTCTTTCGTATAAATTGCTATTTTACTAAACGATTCGTTTCCATGGTGACTTCCATTCACAGAGCAATAGAAACTAGCGAATTTTTATCGTAAAGTACATTTATAATAGGTCGTTAGTTTCATATGCGGCGAAGATTTCTCGTATTAAATTCTTAAAACGAACTGTAAAAACTCCACTTAGGCTTGGTTATTCGGTTAAAATCTAAAGACTAATTTAAAGATCAATATCAGCGTTGTTCAATCATCGATCAGATTGATGATGGACAATAGAAATGCAACCCGTAACCGACTAGCATGTCTGTGTGGATGTACGTATGTAGAAGAGACAGAGATTTGCAACGAGAATGCGTCATGATGAATGGAAATTCGTAATCTCTGACTACCCTGATTTAAGGGCGTGAGTGCTACAAACAAGACTGGATGGAATAGATAGTACATCGTGAAAGATGCCAACATGTTACCCTCACATCTGCTACAGTATCAGTAATTGTATTGGAATAGGATTCGGAATAGGATTGCAGGCAATTTAATTTCCACCCGCAATTTTCACGTCTCACATTACACCCTATATTAAGGAGACCTTGATTTTGTGGTGTGGTATGGTTGGTTCCCCATAATGGCCTTGAAATAATTTTGGACAAGGAACTATTGTTTGAAAAATCAATTCATCTAGATTCTCTAGTAAATTATTACAATTTAGATAGCTATTTGCATGCCGTAATGCACCTGATATAAAGCGCAATGTCTTTTTGTACGTAGGAATTTGAAATCCGGAATTATTTATAAGGAAATATAATTGATAGAAGCTGGTTGAACTCGAACTCCAACCGTCTTATTGTATACAATTAAGATTTAATAAAGGACTGTCAACTCTTTACTCTTTACTGCCTAGAAACAAGCCTGTGGGTGATTTTGATGCGTCGAAATGAATCGAGGATTGTAGTCTTGTAGCAATAGCAGCGGGTTGTCGCGGTCGCAGGGGGAAATGGGTGGGGATTAATACGGTCTCGTGTTCGCACCAACATCCCTCTTCAGTCGTTTCCTGTGATTTTCTCATTCTGTTAAATCTTTGAAGTATTATCCTCGATGGTTTTTATCCTTCATAGGTTATGTATTACGGGTTGTTAAGTTTTGTGAAGATTTATAAAGTGTTAAAGGAAACCAATCAATCTAACCTGCGTTTAAAACATGTATGACATTTGTAAGTAATATAATATTGAACAAATTTTTGACCTGCTAAACTGGCGTCTTTAGTACAAACGAATCACATAACCTTATAAGAACTATTTTTTATTGAACTTATATGGGACAAACAGATCAGTATCACGGGGAATATTTAACACCGCCCTTAGTTAGTATACATTGTGGTCGGTAAAATGAAATATACAGACATTGGCTCTCACTTTTCCTCATTGTGACTAAACATATATACCCATGCCATTTACAATTGGTTATACTCGTCGGTCTTTTACTTCTATAACACACATGAAGTACTGTTATATAAAGAAAGAGTTTAAAGATCAAAGTATAGTTTCAAATGAAACAATTACTTTTATGATGACAATAATACTCCAAATGAATTGATCACATCTGATCGACCCGGCTCTATATATTTTCCAGATTCTGTATGATTTGTAGAAGCACAGTTTTTGTTCTATAATTAAAGAAAATGCTACCTTCAATATAATTTTTTTCTTAGGTAACTGTCCTAACTTTTTTGGCCTCGACAAAATTGCTTTTTTTCACATAATCGTTCAGCTTTCTGTAGCACTTTCAGAGTTTTCAGCGTTCGTTTCACGTTTGTCGTTTTTGTGAGAGTAAAAACCCCCCGTCCGGTTAAACTGCTGGCTCGTTACTGTGGACGGTCGTTGCTCTAAACGACTTCTCGGCTTTTTAAAACTGAGGAAATGTAACCGTTTAACAGCGTAACAGAAATAACGACTTATTTGGATGGTCAAGATGAAGTTTTATTAATTACAGTGTAAACTCTTTATAACGTTATCCTTTATAACAATAAACTCCCTGTAACGTTGAAGTGAGCCCAACTTGGTT
>DWLR01003545.1:0-13355 GCA_018246295.1 Papilio alexanor hazarajatica
TATATATATATATATATATATATATATATTTAAGTAACTCGAAAAGACTTTATTATGTTTTATTCATTTGTACCACACATTTGCACCAATAAAGTACTTACGTTTTTTGTGGAAGAATACTTTATTTAGAAAATAACAAGAAGCCACAAAATACGGAGATAAGAAATTATCTAATCACATTTTTGTAGCCACTTCTATAATCACAGTATTTTTTTCCCGGATACGTAAGTACTTTTATTTACAAAATGTATAGAAAAGCTATTTTGTAAAATATTGATTAAAACGGTTTATCCAAAAAAGAAACGTAATTCAATTAAGTTATTCAATCACACTAAGATTTTCATTAAAATTTCTTGTGATCTCTGTACCTCGCGGAAATTTATACGGATAATTAAAACACTTGAAAGCTAGCATTACAAAATAATAGTTGAAAGTGGAGAGCGTTGCTTTGACAATAAGAAATTGAAGATTTTATTTAACCTATTTAATAAACTAAGGTATTACTCGCGAAAGTAATGTCTCAAAGTATTTTAAGCTCTCAAATATTTCATAAGAAGTTAATGTAGACTAAGACATTGCTTGAAATCTTAAGTTGATTACAAACAATAGAATATGCTTTCACGTCTTTAAATTTATTCGGATAGAAAATGAATATGTAGTAACTAATTGGTATTCACTTATGGCTGGATAAATTTTTAAATCGATAAATGACTCGTAAAATTGTCAATGATTCATTTAGTTCTCAATTTTCTGACTGTTTATAATATGCCCAGTCCGATTATATCGGTCGCTGACAGACTCACATTTAAGCTCCTTGCCGTCGGGCGAGCATTTGCCCTCGTCGAGTATGCAATTGAGGTAGGGCACGAGCAGGCGACGGTTACGGAGGATTTCGTCCAGATCGACGTTGTCGTAACGGTCCGTGTACTGCTCGGCGCTGACGGCCACCGCCACCGCAGCTAACAAGCAAAGCACCATACACTTCATATTGGATCTGCCGACGAAAGGTAAATTTTTTCTTAACACATTTCTGCGAAGTGAATGGTGTCATGGTGGTCATAATAATATCATATTTTAATACCAGACCGGTCCGGTTGACGCTGTTGGTAAGACGATGCTTGCCTGTCACGTCGCAGTTCGTGGATTCGATTCTCACCCAGGACAAACATTTCTGTGCATGAACATGTCCTCTTATGCGTGTTTGTCTTGTGTCTGGATGAACAAACCATCGTGGGACGGGCAGCAGCATCTGTTTCTTAGTACGGTGGAACATACTGCGATCGCCAACCCGCCTGCCAAGCGTGGCGATTATGGCACATTCCCCCCAATGATACGATCAATGGGGGAGGCCTATCTACAGCAGTGGACGATCATAGGCTGAGGTGGATGGATGGAGATGAATGTTAACATAAGCAGGCACATATAGCTTAATAATTTCAATTGTAATGTGATAATAATAACTACCCTTAGCAACCCCGATTATGGTAGAATACTATTACAACTTATTTCTTTGAGATACTACATGATATAAAAATTACCTGTATAGATCGTTGATTCAGACCCAGAGAATAGAAATCTGGATAAAGCACAAAGATGCGTTCTAGCTGGAAGCAAACTATCAACTAATGCACTGGGCTGCAGCCTGCCTATTATATCTAAGTACGAGGCTAATTGAAGTACTGAATGTGACGTTAAGACAATACCTATCAATAGATCCGACGCAGATTAAAATTTTCCGACTAATTACATATGACAAGCTCTCGTAACATAGCGGTTAGAGTACTGAAAATAAACACTGAGTCCTGGTTTGATCTCAGCTAAGACTCTGTAACCTTCTTTTTAATTATATTACTTGTTCCAATCTATAAAGAATTAACTCACAGTATATTGTGATCTATTGTAGTTGTATGCTTGATTCGGGATTAAATTTCATTAATCACAGGAACAGTCGGAACAAGCAGTCGGTAGAACCGAGCCATCTACTCAATTGAAATAAGAATGTTTCTTTTTTAATCAATCGAATCATCCTTGTTAGAAAACGGTGTTCTTTTTCAAGGATTTGTGGTTTATCAAATCTATAACAGCAGAGGTTAAGTAAAACGTGATCATAGACTACAGACTCCGTAAATTACTTGTTTGGAATTTGTATGATCTAAAACTACTAATCCGATTTTAATAATTATTTCAACATTATAAAGCTACATTACAAAGCTACATAACTAAAAGTAGCAGTAAAAGTAAGTAGCAGGGTAAAAATAAAAGTAGTAGGGTACATTTAAGTCATCATCGTCATCTTCATCATCATCACCATCTGTATGCATTGGACAAATACTGGACAATACTGTTCACAGTATTAATATCGCGCAATATTAAAATTTACACTGACAACGCCTGCGTGAACAACTAGTTATAATTACACAAACATAGTTACAATTAATTTAACATAAACTTTGTAACATACATTGTTTATGTCATCAAGGTCTCAGTGTACGATAAATCACCTTTTTTATCCGAAACCCATTACATCAGGCAAACAATTTTAATGTAAGCTCAACAGTTGTAGCCTTATTGTTGTGTTGTTTAACTTATTTGTTGTTTAAAAGCTGGAGCTACCTTTACACAGTCAGTATTTTTAGCTCAAAGCTTGGATCCTAACAAAATATATTGAAGCAGGATCCCTGAAGGTGTTTTATAAACTCGACCTGTATATGTGTTTATATATTCAACAATTTTTTTCTACGTATTTTTGAACGGACTTAATAATATGAAATTAGTTCGAAATTTTGCTTAATAAGTCAAACGTTTTTTTTTTTATTGTTCTCTCTCGTTCCCCCTAACATTCTTTTGGGTCAGGGACTTGGGGTACGGAACATTTCATTTCTTTATTATTTATTTTTCTTACAATTTACAATTTTTATAGGTTAGGTAGGATAGGTATGTGACTTTAGGTGCGAATGGTTTTACTTCGGGGCTGTCACAGAATAGAACTATTATTTTTTTGAGACGTTTTTTATTTTGCCAATTATTTGACTTGTCCCTTTCAATACGTGCCCCTTTCACGCCACCTCTCCCCTAATATTCAAAACTTTATAATTTTTTTATAAGGAATAAACTAGCACTTGACCACAATCCCACCTGTAGTTAAGTGATGACGTGGTCAAAAAAATGGTACGCAATTTTACACTCTACAGCCCTTTGTGGGCCTTGGCTTGGTCAAATAACTTCCAAGACCAAGTAACTCTATGCGTGACAATATCTCTCCAGTAAACTGGATAGTAAACTACCTTTGTTGTTGTCTCGATTCACACCGTCCATATACCGGAAGCCTTGGTTTACCTCGACCACGACGACCCTTATACGATAAATACGATAAATTACGATTAGTCTTTAGTTAATCATTGTTTAACATAATTGCGAACAGGTTGTTAAAACGCCTGCTTGCAATTAATCGAATACTGATTTGACATGGCGATTAAATTGACCATGAATGTTAGTTGAATAACATTATGACAATTCTTACTGAAACCAGGCGTAATCCATTTGAATTGATTTCGTATCTCACATAATTGCAAATGTGTAACTCACCATTTTATCAATACTAACATTATGTTATAATAGCGCGGTTGTAACGAATTATTTTTATTAGTATTTCTATTAATTAAAACTATTTAGCATCTCAACGCTAAGGACTATATTATGATTACGGTCAGTCACACGATAATCATAATGCAATCTTTACTAGAATTCTAAGTTAGTGTCCTGAATATCTACCAGTTTTCTAGTAAACAGCTGTTAAGGGTTAAACCAAGATTAGCTTCAAGACCACTAGATGTAACCGGAATGACATATCAGACCTTGAGGTAAATGTAAATAATCAATAATTTCGAATTAAAAAAAACACGAAAAGCTGATGTATTGTTATTTTAACTAGGTGGCGTTGTCCTCGATCTTAAAATAAATGATGATGATGACGTTGATGATCCTGATTAGAACTAAGTTATAAAAAATCCGTTTGATAAGTATGCAAATTTTCAATTGAACCTGACGTTTTACATTGGGGGAAATTTAATAAAAGTTCTTAAAATAATAACAAAGTTTTGAAAAAGAAACAATAATTTATTACTACCAACAAAACAATAAAAATCAAACTACGTCGAGCTATTTGTAATAGAAAAATTATGTGCACCCGATAATTTAGGCGGCAGTTCTCAATTCGTTTTCGTATTTGACGGAGTATTTGTGTTCAGGATCGTATCTAGCAGTCAGCTCGTTCCAGAACTCCTTCTCGTTGTTGATGAGATGGCCGATGACTTTGCGGGTGCCTTTGCGTTGTACCTCCGTACATTTGGCGCAGTCGTTTTCAACCGCCTCAGCGATGTGCGCTAAAACAAGGTGATCCGGTTAGATATGATGTACCAATGTCACAGATGAGGTAGTTTGAGAAATTCTTCGATATATCTAAAAGTGATAGTAGTATTACAAAACTACTTAACTTAAAGTCATTTATATATATTATAAATGTTATTAATGTCTGTTCAATGTAAATGGTGAATAGGTATACATATGTTTTTTTTCTGCCTGCCCTTTTCCCACCTAAGTAGGGTCGGCACAGTATGTATACTCTTCCATATCTACTGTAGCTTATATTGGTTGGTAGTGTGACTGGTTTTGGATTTGTTTTTTTCAGCCGGCTTCATTTTTAAGACGCCTGTCACCAACCCTATTCGGGATTTTAAAAACCAAGAAAGAATTCAAGCAACAATTATTTTTAAAAAACAATAAACCTGACTGATTGTACTCCTATGACAGGACTCCCCGAAGGAGAATACGAATCGAACCACCACACTGTTCAAAATCAGTCAAGAGGTCACAAAGAAATAGATATATACATATATGTTATTAACAATACTCTCCTAAGGCAATAATGATTTTTAAAAAGATATATAAGCTACGTACAATGGGATATGCAGTGATAGAAATATTATTAACAACATTAATTTTCACGTAAAATGTATCCAAATTAATAAGCCCAATATAATTATTCCTCAAAGAAAGCTAAATGATATAAGAGTAATACTATAAAAAACAATAATGAGTTATTACAATTTAATGACTATGTTTCCCTGGTAGCATAGTGGATTAGCTCCGAGAAGACGCCATCTACTTTTTCTCATTACACCAGAGAAGTTTTATTCGACAAAGACCAAGCCGTTAGACTATTTTAGAAGCATCTAGAAATTTTGCAAGACAAGTTATACATTTTTAAATTTATTTATTTTATGGAAATATGAAATTAAAAAAACTAATTTATATACATGAAGGACTTCGTGTAAAAAAATATTAATATATAAGATTTTTTGCATAGGTAAGACTCGAGCTCACCTTGGAGTTTCAACTAAAATGTTTACCATAAATATAGTAACACACGCGTAATCCAACGGGGTAGGCAGAGGTTACGGATTTCCATTTGGTCCGATCTCTCTCTCACACAACTCTCTCGCTTTTTCTACGAGTACATACATCTATGCACATGTTCCGTCGTACATACTTACGACGGAATATTTGCCTACAAATATTCAAGTAACACTTACACCGACTAGTTAGTAACTAGTTGAATACATGCCATAGAAACAGTAAATCCAAGAGTCAATTTATTAAATATCTGTTCTATGATTACAATACTATTCTAATAAAGTAATTAAAATAACGGCTTTACTCACGTGTTTTCGGTGTATGTCCCGACTAGTTTCAGACCCGTTGGGGGTCCTTCATCACACTCGCCGTTAAGCCGTTATTTTAATTAGTTTATTAAAAAATATCTCACGAAAGTTTTAATAATTTAATACCATTCGATTCTATTTTTATTGCAGTAATGTAAAACCGTAACCTCATCTAAATTTTTTTAGTCGTGCAAAGTGCTCGACTTCAAATCCATTTCCGTTAAATACAAATGCCCTTACATATTTTTCTGTAAAATAAACAAGATTTCAAGGCATATACGTTTTTACGATTTGTATAATAAATCATTTTCCTTCTAATATAATCATTATTTTTATATAGTTTAGGCGTTCATCATAATAAGTAAATATTCTTTAACTTTTTTGTATAGCATTATAATAGGGAAGAGTAAATTTAGTAAAAATTTATAAGGTAATAAGCAATAGGCACCCTAATGATAATATGATGCTCCGGGGGAAAATGTGAATCGAATGTCACCTCACCCTTCAAAAGCTGCTTTTAAAAAGCCGTTTATACTACAGGAGACCACAATGAAACGGACAAACATAAACACATACAGACATACATATCCGTGAAAAATATTACCCTCCTGGAAAACGAGCGGGCTAGAAGTGAGAGAAGAGGTGAGCGTGATAGCATTTGTAAATCTAATGAACATCTTACATTTGAGCTCTTTGCCGTCGGGAGTGCATTTTCCCTTGTCCAGGACGCAATGGATGTAAGGTACGAGCAGGCGACGGTTGCCGATGATCTCATCGAGATCGATATTGTCGAAGCGGTCGGTGTAGGTGTCGGAAGGTAGGGCAGACGCGATCGCCAGCGCCACCATCAAACACGCAACTGTTAAACTCTTCATTCTAAAAATATATACGAAAAATCTTTATTACAATAAACAAGGAAAACGATCAGGAAAATAAGATACATACTAGTGGAGACATGGTTGAACAATTTGTTCTTATATATATATATCTACAAGTCATCCTAAGAAGAGACATTCTACTACAATATCTATATTGAAAAATTAATAAATGCAATTGTTTTTATTATTACATAATCGTAATAAAACCCCTTGAATACCAATGGGTTTTATTACGAATATCAACCATTTGTGTGAACATCCAGACTAAATCCTTTTACATAAATGATATTGGTAGTCTTTAGTCCTGTTTTTGTATCCTGAATATTGTCATATTGACATGAACAATAAAGTTAGTCTTAGCCGGATTAACCCACTTATTAACTTTTGCTATTTTATTAGTTTCTCTAAAACAAAGGAGTAGACAGAGCAAGAAAGTGTTGTCTTACTTTCACATCACGAAAAATCAATTTAAAATCAATGAAAGTAATTAAATAATAAAGCAAATAATATCACAGTACCTAAAATAGTTATACAAGTAGTAAACTAAATCCAACGCTGTAGTGTGGGTAACTTAATTCATCCATGCAATGTACCCACTTTATATACCGAAGTTACGTCGAGATTTTGACAACGAAACAGTTTTTTTTTATCACATATACATCATTTGGGATTGTGATTTACTGCGAAAATATTACCATATCATGAATTACAGTGACATCTATTTGCGTCACCTAAGATAATTTTTTTTTGGAACTAAGAAACTTTAGTCTATTGTATTGTACGAGTATGTTAGGGTGTGGATATATTTTGTTTTACATATTGAACTTATTTCCTTTAACGTTAAGATTCTTGAAGTATATTTTCATTAATGTGGAAGTACAACCCAAAATTTAACATTCTTAATAAAAATTAAATTAGACTCCAACTGGAAAAAATCGTTACAGACGGACAAACGTAAATCTGAGGTTAATATTAATAACGTAGTCCGTCTGTCTGTTGTAATTTTCTTTAAAGTTGCGTCAAGTCCATAGAGTAAGTACAAAATTTTTAATATTTTAATCCTTGTACTTCTAGAATACTGTTCATCCCGATATGACAATCTGGTATGACAATTAGCGCGAAATATTCATGAAAAAGGAAAACACTGGCTGGTACATACATATGTACCAGCCCTAGAACTATCAAACCGCACTACCTCACTTATCCATATACCTTATTTACTTCTATATCTACGAATGATTACTTGTTTTTTTTTAATCGCCAGTGGTATTTCCAACCTGATATATCCCATTCTGTCCAAATCATTAACGTTGCCTGGTGATGAAGATTGACATGGAAGGCATTGATTTGTCAATATCAGGTTTGTTTATTTGAGTATTAAACGATTAATTAGGTTAAACGGATTTGGCGTTCGTCACATTTTAATATTTAAAAAAGCAAAGCGCGATCACTAGTCCAAATAAAACAAATAATAAATTTATTTAAGTATAGTTCTGTTCTTTCTAAGATATTACATTTTTCGAGTTTTATATTAAAAAATATCTTCACATGAGACCTAATTCAGAGATAGATTTTATAATTCAGTAAAGTTCTTCTCTAACTTGGGCATGGCAACTCCATCGCCTTTCCATCCTTTACTCCTCCCATTTTCTTTGCCAACTCCCGACTAAAAAGACTGCTGACTAGCCCACTAGAGAAGTGCTAGAGATTTGTTAGGCAGAAAGTCCTTACCGTCTTTACCATAAATATACATATATGGCTTATCGGCCATTATTTTCGCTTACATTGTAATTTTTTTCTATGTGAAACTGTAATATCCCAGCAAAAATATTTAGAGAGTAAATGGGGAAGTATTTTTCGACTGCCTGGCAACAACCGTTCATATTGTTACCGTTTAACAGTGATTTCTAACAGGGCCCCATACTCTAATGTGTACTATGGCCCCATGTTTTTGTATGCTCTAGGATCCCGGAATGACGGCTAAGACGGCCCAGCATAGAGCTCGCATTTGCACACATATTTAATGAAAGTGCAATTAAGGTATGTGTTCTGACATTTCGCATACAATCCAAGAATTTGGTAGTGTGCACTTAACACAGTGGTCGCAAATTCCAATGAGTCCTTGATAGTTTTACATTAAAGGTGTATTTAAGTTTTATTCTATTCTAAAGGATCCGAAATATCTAATATTGCATGTCCAATATTTACACAGCAAAACAGCAAGCACGGAAATTACATGTTTATGAATTTCCATGTCTACCTAGATACAACAAAAAAAAATAAAGTAATAAATACTAGACGACGCTAATGCACTTCGAAATAAAAGTAACATAATGAATTATACAAGAAATAGAATCTAATTTAAAAAGGTGACTGGAAATAATTATTAAGGTTAATGAATTCAGTAAAAGTTACATAAAGACTTTTTTCCTTGACTGTACGTATTCCATGCCGTTTTTAAGATAACTTATAAATATTCAATAAAATGAGCCAACCATCGATTGCTAAACCTAACTTAGACTTTCTCACACGATTTTAATTAACTAATTTCAGTTTTAGATAATATCCTATTATGTTTTTGTTTCCGTACATTATAAGCTATGACGTCTTTTCACCAAAATGAAGTGGACAGAGACCATGTTATTGTTATGTATTTAATTTATGCCGATCTTATTTGGGCTTAACTTCGGCTAGATCGAATTGGCCGAAAGTAGACCTCATAAATATTATACTGACTCTGACAATTATAACTCAATCTTTTCCTTATCGTCGTTTGATTCGAAGGGTAAATTTTCTAAAAAAAAATAATATTTCTGTACATTTTCACGCGTTTTAACAATTTAAATCAATCACTAACGCAACGGCATAATCAAGGTAAATCTTTTAAAAACTAAATTACTACATAACATTAAATTTACATAAAAGGTCTTACGCGCCACAGTATTACACACAATAATTCTACATATGACGTCACTGACGAAGATTAAAAAAATGCATAAAAATTATTTTGACACTATTCACAAAAACGCAAACGAGAAATCGACTTGTCTAATATTAAGTGATCACTGCTTCCATCATCATTCGCAAACTATCATTGGTGGTAATAAGTGCGTTGTTTTGCAGAAAAAAGGAAGAAAAGAGGTAGAATTCGACAAAAAAATTAAACGTCACCATAAGCAAAGGCCGGCAACGCATCTGCAGTTCCTCTGGTGTTACGGATGTCCACTTAATGTTAAGCAGCCCGCTGCTCGATTGCCTCCCGTATTCTATAAAAAAATGTCCGTTGAAGTTTCGTATTCCCAGAATTTGAAAACCACTAAAAATATCTATATTGTGAAGTAATAAAAATAATAGTTTCATTCAAAAATCAATACAGCCATATATCAATACAATCAATATAACTTTCTTATTACTTTAATTAAAACAATAATTGTTACAAAATATATATTTATAAATAGAAAATAGTAGACCGCCATGTTTGCCGTGACGGCAAATCGATTTTAATGCGAACGCGCGCCAATAGATATAATATCAAAAAAGTAATATTAGTATGTCTGTGTATCTGTTTTTTATCTTGAATAGAGGGAAAAATCAAATAAAACTATATATTCGACTTGGTTCCAAATTAAAAGACGAAATAAATTTTTACAAGTTATTGTTTATTTAATCTGTATCATATATGTAATCACGTTTACATACATATTCCTTCTTTCATAAAGTTAAAATATTCCACACAAATAATAATAATATAATAAACACTTGTAAATGTTAGACATGAAATTATTGTTGATTTTAAATTATGTATTTAAGTTACACTTGCAAGAAGTAATAATTAATGCAAAACTATTTACTCGGAAACATTTATTGACGATCAAAGGCGTCAATTATTCAATCGATCTAATAAATATCGTTATTATTACAGATAATAAATACGTTAACGTCAACAACTGTCTTTTATTTCATACAAATTGTTCTAAGTTTTTTTTTTTTTAATTATGCGGCGATTTTTCGTAAGTCTTGCTCGTATTTATGTGTGTACTTATTAGTAAGGTCGTATTTCTGGCAGAGTTCCTTCCAGAATATGGTTTCGTGGTTAATAAGGTGGCCTATAACCTGACGGGAGCGTATCCTCTGAGGCGGAGTGCATTTAGCGCAGTCGTTCTCCAAAGCTTCTCTTATGTGAGCTAAAACATAACATTATATTAAATTTGAATTTCTAAAGAACCACATACACATTTAAAATATATCACATATCACTATGAACCGAAATAGTTGTGAGTTGGGTTGTAAAATAAAATTTAACGCCTCCGTTATAATAATTGACTTCAATATTGATCATACTAATTGTGTTTAATTAATTATGTATCATACTTAGTATGAAAAATAGCGTGTTACAAACAGATAAATGTTTTGTATTTTCGTAGTTTAGTTGTTTTTCAAAATAGCTTGAAGTATTTGATGCTTTCTTTGTTTTATTGTTTATGTTCTCTTTGTAACTAATGGGCGTATTTAGCCAAAGAGACATCAACAAAATCAGTTACATACAAAATGGACATAGGCCTATGTCCAGCAGTGGACTGATATAGACTGATGATGTTAAGTTGGATATGTTCGCTCACCTTGAGGATCTCTGGGTCTGTCATACCTTAAGGGTAACGACAGAAATCAAGATTAGGCGTCTGTAGCTTGTGAATATTTTATATTGATTACCGGATTGACAATTCATTTTATTTGAGTTACTTGGCACTAGAGTTTTCAATAAGGCGCCTTGTCTTGACTTATTATTTTCTCTTCGATGACTCATTATTTAAGTTTAACATCCAAACTTGAGTATCATCGCCAAAAGGTGATATAGTTTGTATTTATTACATCGTTTTCTATAGCTAAAGTGTAAAATGTAAGATGCAATATAGAGCAACGGAAAAGTTAACAAAAAAACTTTTATATACTTTCGAAGTTCTATACCCGTTGATAAATAAATAATGTTTTAAGTTATCTGTGGAAAAATACTACATTAAAGGTTATAATGTATAAGGCAGGTATGGTTCCTTGAATCATATATTCACGTCACGCACCTGATAATATTTCTACTCAGTGACTGCACTATTATTATCTCGAAAGCTTTAATTGAATTCATACAAACTGATCGTATCGATAGAAATAAGTACACAATTATATTAAAACCAAGGAATAAAACTTAACAAACGCGATATTTAGTTAAGATAATAATACAATACTTACAATCTTTCATTACTGCATATAAATGCAGCGGCATTAGCTTCGCTCCTCGCCACATGCCTGTTTTCTAAAGATAACTTGGATACGAATTGCCAGACTTAGTACAATTAAAATACAACTACTCATGTAGATGTCTATATTGAAATTTCAATGTCTCGACTGACTGACTTTTTGTCAGTTTCGGCATATTTCGGACGAAATGAACAAACATTTGTAAAGAAATGAAGAATATAACGTAGGCAGAGCGAGAGAGAGTTACCTACACTGTACGGCACTGATTTACCTTTGCTGTAAATTGTAAATCCAATTCATTTTTTTTTTACCATTCCCACTAATCTTAAACGCTCGTACTAGGAAATAAGCGACTCGAATAATCGGTAGTCGTGTCCTAAACCATTAGGCTATCTGCGCTTCAAAATTCAAATCAAAAATTGTAAGTTGAAATGTAAGACCGTAATCTCTGCCTACCCTTGTCGCCTACGGTCGGAAGTCCTTATTTATTTATAATTTATTCTAGTGAAGGCAGGTGAGGGAGAAAAATGTAGGAATGGATGTCACAGATAGAGTTCAGAAGGGCCCCCCTTCCAGATGGACCGATGATCTCGTGAGAACAGCAAAGTGCAAACACTGGATGTGGTGCGTAGAAGATGACCTACTGTGGAAGGCATTTAAGGAGGCTTATATTCAATTTTTTTAAAGACTGATGATATTGATGAATTAAAATATATGAGAGGGGAACAAAAAGTATTTATATGAATTTAAAATAAGTTACCTTTAATTTCCTTGCTTTCAGGCGTGCACTTGCCCTGGTCGAACAAGCAGTGTACGTAGGGGATGAGAAGTCGTCGGTTGCCGAGGATCTCGACGATGTTGATGTTATCGTAGCCGTCTGTATAGAGCCCACCGGGGCCCGCCGCGGCCACAGACAACACCACAAACAAACTCACTACTACCACGCTCTTCATTCTGAAATAAAATATAATCATTTTTATATCGTCAACCACGGTAGGAATATTATTTGATTATATTTATTAATTAACTATCAACCCACCTCAGCTTCGCTCAGGTAGATAGATAGGCAAATAAAATATAGCTTATGTTACCCGCTCATAGAAGAGCTTTTTATGCGTGAAAAAAAGAAAGTAGAGTTTGAGTTTATTCAGAACAAACAAATTTGTACTCTTTATAACATTAGTAAAGATATATTTATAATTAGCTGTTGCCCGC
Organism: Papilio alexanor hazarajatica; assembly: GCA_018246295.1. Classification (NCBI taxonomy): domain Eukaryota; kingdom Metazoa; phylum Arthropoda; class Insecta; order Lepidoptera; family Papilionidae; genus Papilio; species Papilio alexanor. The sequence goes on from DWLR01003545.1 coordinate 13,064, forward strand.
GACTACATCCGCGTGGAATTCAATATTGATGTATCTATATGTAAACATATACGTATATCTGGGTGAATAACGAAACCGTACATTTTTCAAAATAAATAACCATTTCATTGCCAAAAAAACCACAAACACAACCTACCAAAGTGCATGACAAAAAAGAGACAATTATCTTGAATTACGACCATTTTTGCCATCGACTAATAGATTTAAGGAGCCCATAAAGAAATTTAAGTGAAATTTAAGTTTCAGTTTAATCACTACCAAAATGTCACCTAAAATCTTAGGACGCCCTTAA
>DWLR01003546.1:0-13354 GCA_018246295.1 Papilio alexanor hazarajatica
CACAGTGCTTAAGAGCTAGATTATAGACCAAAGTGTGTGTACACAACATGACAAAACAAATTAGGAATATGCGATCTAATAATGTGTAATATTTAATACTCGATAATATCGCTCGTACATGGTTATCGCGTGGAAACTAAAAGAAAAAAAAAACAGGAAAAATTAAAATAATCAAAGTTAACGTAGTTTTGTTAAGACAAGTTGTTTTAAGAAAGAGCTTAAATACCACGTACTTAGAGTTAAAGATGTCCAGATCATTTGATAAGCTATTATAAAGACGTCGCATTCTTACAAAGGGGTTGTAATAGGAAGTGTTATTTTTGAAAGTTCGATGTGGAAATGGGTTTTGAGACCGCGTTAAATGTTTCGTATTTATATATACCTAACAATATTATAGAAATGGAGAGAAAAGATTTCTTTACATTTGCTACCAGCAAACCTGCGTACTTCAATCACGTAGATAGATAAATGCTAAGTCCTACTTAGTTACGAAAAATATCAAATAATATAGTGGGAATTTCACAAGACCGATTCCCACAAAACATGTAATTGAACGTTGTCATAAATAATAAACTATAGCCAATTCGACATTCATTGAAAAATATACTCTAATGTCTAAGCTATTGTTTTCAGAATTGGATTTCATCTAGCGTTGTAACGTAAGATGGCCGCTACACATATCAAGAACAAAATGCCACATTTCCACATTTAAACGTACAAAGCGTCCGCTCAAGTAATTATCCCGAAACCCAATCGAATTATCTTCACGGAATGTCACACGAGTGCTATGAAGACATGCGCTCTCTTCGAGCAATTATCCCTCTGGGGTTTAATTCACCCCCCCTCCCCCTGCCCCCTCTGTCCCCTCGGCCCGTGCCCGCGTCCCCCGGGGGTGCGATCCCCACGGGCCGGGCCGCGCACAATTCCGCCAAATCATCTTAACCCCCACCTTTTCACTGATGAAGATATGTAAATACGCGGACGCTTGAAATAGTTTGCCAGTAAAGCGTTCGATGACATTACGACAATTAATTTTTACGTTTTCTATAATTTGAATGTAGTAAACCATATGTATATACGATCTTGTAAGCCCACGACAAGCTCAACAAGTTAGTTAAATTAATATGTATTGTGGTAGTCAAATGTAATATACCTTATTATCACTTGCTCGATGAATACTTCCAGAGAACTACTAATCACTCTCGTTATCAACATCGATTTTATTTTATCCGTGAAAACTAGCTCTACGAATTTAATTGAAAACACAAAGAACCTCGAAGAATTGGAACCGAACCGTCTCTATGAACACAAATGTATATCACTAGTCCAGGAAAAATTTATAGAAGCACCTCTTCGCGGTAATAAAAGAACAAAACTTCAAGTAGGTATAGTCACCTCTTTCGGCGGTGTTCAAAAAATGCCTCGTTTATTGCAAAGTACTTAACTCCGCCTCCTTCTTACAAATAACCAATACGGTTGCTATCGATGTTTCAATATAATAAAAAAATAAACAATCTCTCCTGACTGCATTTACCCTATTGTTATCACCGATATCTTTGACCTCTATTATTCAGACGAAATTTTTATTTATGAATACACTATTGTTACAACAGTCGTATATACACATTTAAAAGTGGTATCCTATTGGTTATTTTTTCGGCGTCATTGTTTCAAGGCGTATCGTATCATATTATACGAGGCATATAAAAGATGATCGTATTAAAGGTAAAATATCGCCAGAAGAGGCCACAGACAATGCTACAGTATCTATTATTTCTCCGAAATTTACATGGTACAACGATCCCTTCTTATAGAATATAATCGAAACCTTACTTAGAGATTTATAAGAACACGAAAGATTTTCCTGTTACCAAAAACAGGTTTGTGAAAAGATTTCTTAAACATTTACCTCATTTACCACTTCATAAATCTTAAACCAATGTGTTCTTAATACAGAATAACAATTGATATAATTATAGTAATGAAATGTAAAAAACATTTAGATCAAATATTCATTACAAAACTTTAAAAAAAACTTTTTTACGTTATGAAATGCCTCTGCAATTGGTGCGTCGAGAAAGCGTTTTCTACATTTCAATAATACCAATCCACTCTTTTTTCTCTTCTTTCGTTTTTTCTCTGAAAAGGAGTTTCTTCTTAACTACGGGTCTTATCGAAATATAAATCTTGCTACTCTTCTGAATGGCATGTAATTGGCATATTGTATATTCATTTATTTAATTTTAAAAAGAACAAACTCTGTAAAACAAACTTAATCATCTATATCTATACTGTACTGGTGCCGATCAAGAAGAACCCGTGTGGACTTTCACGGGAGTTACAATCGAGCGTTGAAACGCCGCGGTCTGCACGCTCGTCTACAAGAACCTGAGGCACCCACGTACCAAAGATCATTATCTAGCACGAGAAAGTTGGGAGGAATCTAGTTAGAACCCTCCCCGCCCCCGCCCCAAACCACGTCCCGTCCCAACAACCTTAACTTGTTATAACCAGTTTAGGCCAGTTCAGTTTAGTTGAGCACCTGCGATACAAGACAAACTCGGGGTTTGTCTTACGCCGTGTGCCTGATTGCCAGAGCTTTGTTCCAACAGAGTTTTGTATGTGGAATATATTAGAAGTAGAAATATATTATTATAGCTTCTAAACGAGACATTGTACAGTCGACTTCCATGTCGGTATTCCACTTACAGAAAAATTGCCTTGTTCCTTGCGACGAGTTAAAGTCCGCCTCCTTCTTACAAATAACCAATTAGGGTGCTATCGATGTTTTAACAAAATAAAGTAAAATCTGTGGCGTACCTGTACATTACCCCTGACTATTGTTATCAACATTGTTTTCCGCTCTAGAAGTTTTACGACCAGACGAATTCATTTTTTCTGAATACACTTTTCTACAACATTGACCTACCTTTTTCGTCCTAACACATTTGAAAGTGGCATTCTATTGGTTACTGATTCTGCATTAACGTCTCAAGGCGTACGAAACGTTCAAACGATTGTCTTTTTTAAAGTGGAATACCGCCAAGCAACCCAACTTTACATGGTTTTAGTGAAATTGTATTGCATTAATTAAAATTTTGCATTGCATTCATTATAAGTCAAAATAAACAAAGACAGTCTGAAAGAGAATCGCTTAGTTGATGCTCAAATCTAACATGTATTCTAGCACTAAAGCTAAAACAAGTTATCTTATATCTTACTTAGAACGATGATCTAAAACAAACATTCTAAAACATGCTACTAAATTTATCATGAGACTAAGAAGAGCTATTTATTATTCATGGTTTATAACAATCTACTAATAACACTATGGTCGCTCCAAGATTAGCCTTAATATGCCGTGAATATCTCGTCACAAATAGCATTAGACCAGTAGTAATAATAGAACAAGTCGAGCCTATTTGAAACAAAGACTTGCAAAGGCTGAACGACTGGGGGATGCGTTATGCGTTAGTATACGCATTACGCACATCCTCTGACCCCGTTGTTTAGTTGAGCGTGTAAGCGAGGGAGGGCGTCAGTATTTCTTACGGATATTTTTAAAGTAGGTGCGTAAAAGGCGCTTTTATCTTATCCACTGTACCCTTTCCACGTCCTCGCTGAGGATTTCCAATACGAAAATCAATCTAGTAATTGCTACGTCTGAGAGATTGCGACATCGAGTATTTAATGTTTTATTGGTCTTGCCACATAATTTTAACACACTTAAATTTAGTTAACTACTTTTATGTATTATGTTTTTATGTATTTTAGAGCTGTCAGTGTTAATATAAAATAATTTTTCATCATTCGATTATACTGAATTTAAATCTACAATTCAATCGCATTTATAACACGTTTTACTATGATGAAACACATTAGCGAATAGTATCATTGCTTATAGTAACGGAAGCATTATCATCGATTCAGTAAAGATCCATTCATTCACAACTACCTCCACTTTACGTTTTCTTTCCAACGCATTACTATATGTTTCCTGATCGCTGCGGACATATATAAATAGCGATAGTTACGAGGCATCAGGAGAACCGCATCTTTATTATCCACCTTCTAAAATATGAAAGTAACTGAATTAAAACAAACTCAATGTCTGATATAGAATTATACAAGATAAGTCTAATTTACTGATACTTATCTGATTTCTAAATAATTAGAAGCGAAGCTACATGTAGTTCAGAACAATCAATATACAAACAATTAAATCATTGATGCAAACGAACCCATAACAGTATCAAATCCATAGCGTCGTTAAATCATCTAACTACAAACGTGCCATAAACCGATTCAATACATAGTCAATAGATTTCCCCACGCTCTCACTTTCACTATCGTAACTGCGGTGATATATAGTAGTACCGATAAACTTGTTAGCGCGTTAAGCAAATCTCAACCTTATCGACAAAGTGATCTGGCTATTACGATAGTCATACGCACGTAAAACGCCCCGTGCACGCACATAAACTGTTTATCTAGTATTGCCTTAGGCGTGCGACGGCCAACGTGTGGTACAAGTAACAAGAATATAGCTTTACTTAATATATTTGATAAAGTTTTTAAAAGGTCACGATAGTTCTCGAAAGCCAATTAACGGGCTGGGTCCACGATAAAAATTCGGAAAAAATATAAGACTTTTGACGTACAGAAATAAAAAACTACAGATTTATTGGTGATTAATTAAATACTGGTAAAAAACCAAATTGATAAATAAAAACTGACAAATACTATAAAGACAAATTGAATTTCAATAAATATAAGAACTTTCATAATAAAAAATAATAGTACAATAACAAAAAATTAACTAAAGATAATAATAATTTAAATTTTTCAAATTCGAAAAAAAATCTAAAATATTATAAAACACAGTTTAGTTAAGCCAAGATAAATATCTCAGGGCAATTTTTATTTGACCCACTTTACGCTTATGAAATAAAACACCAAGAAGTCATTTGCAGGACGTGATAGTAAAGTATCATAATTGTGATTACATAGTAGCCGGAATAGCTTCAGCTTGCCTCGGCTCGGCCGGGCTCGAGTTTCAATTGACACCTCGGGCGCTCTAGTAATAGCCTGGATATACACATTAACGAAACATGATCATAACTAAAACATTTTCACGCATATTTTTTTACTCATAAAGCTATTATGTGCTATAAATATTACTTCCTAATCTACTGCACTCTCGCATATATCCAAACAATTATGTTTCATGGTGACCCAAAAGTTTAGTATGAGTAAAAAGAGTAGAGAAAACTAACGTCAGAAACTTCTAAATATATCCTATTCTAAATCTGAAGAGTCGTGATCAATTACGTGTCCAATTTTTATCATCTGATTATTATTATTTGTTTCTAACCCAATTGTCACTGTAGTAGATATCTTCCGTGTAAATATTATCACGATTAAAATGAAACCGTATTGAATTTTAAGTATAAAAAACTGGCGGTTCGCAACCGACTTTAAATCAATTTAGTAATTTCAGTAAATAATACATACTTATATAATTACGCCCAGACTCAAGACAGACAGATTTGTTCATGCACACAATTTTTTTTTTCCTAGATGGGAATTTAACCCACGACCTGCGGCGTAAAAGGAAAGCATTTTACCAACCGGTCCGTCAAAATAATAACAAAAATTATAATATATTATTTCATATTATATTATTTTATGATCGTAACGCTTATATTTAATTATGTAATCTATATATTCATACCCAACCAGACGGAGATAAAATTCTCACCATACAAAATAATTAAAAACAATATATGGAACGTTACATCAGAACGTATAGAACATTACATCATATAAAGAAAATAGTAGCGTAAGGACGTGTGCGCTATAACAAACATAGATACAAATTGAACATGACGTCAGATGTGAGACGATTTGCAGCCGGAAATGAATCTGAACAGAGGTGGGAGGGTCGCGGGATCTTAGTTGGCATTCTGCGCGCGTCTACATACAAGCAGTAACGTTGTCTGGCTGTACAAAATTGAGAATTGAAATGCGCCAAAATATGACATTACAGTAATTATCTTAAAAAAATTAGGTAGACAACTGTAATATATCTTGAATTATGCTATGAAATTCAAACTTGACAGGCGTGAAGTAATTTCGTCTCGAAAGGAGTAAGGTATCGGAAACCTAATTTTAATCCTCTTCGTCTTCCCCCCTTTTTCTAATAAGGAAAAGATGGGAAGAGAAAGAGGAAAGGGGATGAATAGCAGAAGAAAATGACAATTTTTCTCTTTATTAAAAACTGCTCCTCAATTAAATCCTCGTCAATTAAAAGTAGACAACGCATCAGCAACTCGCAAATGCTTGTTGCAGATGCTTAGCGTTTTTAGTAGCGTCACTTAGGTGATTGCTTGTTCGTTTGCTACTTTCTTGTATAAAAAAACCTTACACATTTTGTTTTGTTTCATTGCTAAATTTAAGGTATCTTGGTATGATTTCAACAAAATAGAATTACGTATAAAAACTCGCATAAAATTTATAATTCACAAAGAAACGAGCCTACGTCGGATTATGATATGCACATCATGGAACCTGTAGTCATATTCCAGGTCATGTCATGGAACAAGTTACTTCTTTTCGAATATTTCGTAACGAAGTACTAAAATATTAAAGAACATTTTAGGAGTTTTTAAATATATAAGCACTGATGTTCGTGAAACTATCTTAAAGCGATTCAGTTAACTTTAAACGTTTTCGCCGTTCTCTAAATGATTTATACTCGCAAGTACTCTTAAGTCTCTAGTATGCTACGAAATATTTCTGTTCCTTTTCCCCATCGTATTACTTCAATTTTGTATCTCTTTCCATGTGTTGATTGATTACCTAGCCTTTTAGTGCTCTGCAGCACGTTTAGCTTGATTAAAGTGAATCTTACTCGGACGATTCATTTCGTAATTAACTTTAAAACGGATAGTTTGTTGGATTTTATGGTAGATTATTTGGGCCAAAAGACAAAACAAAACATTCCCTTGGTAGTTTACTTTGGTTTTATTACATTTATGTTCTCGAATATTTTTATTTGTTTTTAAATAAAATTTCCTTTGAAAGGAATACTAAATCCTTGGCCTTCAAAAAATCTGTAACGATCGCGTTCCCACAGAATCCCATCTCACCGACTGTCCCACGACATTTGCCATGGACACTATAGAGCTTAGGGTCAAAATGTCCAAGAGTTCATATTTAGAATACTTACACAAGGGGATGCTGCTGTACCGAACTTATTTTGTATGCACACACCTTTTCTAAAAACAACCCCAATTATATGCCGTTAAAAAACTAAGCACGGTACAATTTCGATCTTTATCAGTAAGGAATAAAAGCTATATCAGCTTTTTATTAATAGTTAAATAAATTTGTTACTTATTCAGCACCCTTAATTTGTCGTAAGAACCGGTCTCCGGACAATAGTGTGTCCAATTTACATAACTCCTTGACCGAACATAACCGGACACTTATAAATATTTATGAAAACGACGACCGTGAATTTTTCAAATTCAAAGATTAGTGCATCGAGAGATGCTGAAGCGTCTACAGCTCTGAAGCTAGAAGGCCTAACAAGTACTTAGTGCGTGAACTCTACTGAAAAATTGCCGGTGAGTTGTATGTTAATAGTACAAACGCTGTATATACCCATTATTTGTCATCAATTTTTTCCCTGACCTTGCAAATAGGGTTTTATTTGTTTTAAGTTTTCACATATTTGTACTCTAATTCAAACATTGAAACGAAAACAACATTAATAGTAGGCATAGTTATGATCCCGTTCCCCGAGGTACAAATGTTTGAACTATTTTTCTTCTCATCAAAAAAAATCAATATTTAAAATTCTCATAATGTTTATTGGAATCAATTAAATAAGTTAGTTTGATACTCTTTGCAACTTATACATTTATCGGATTTTTAAGATACCATAAAAGTTTGAGAATCTGTCTTCGCATTTTACATGTATATACTTGCATAAACAATGCATAGGTTCTTTTTGTATAAACAACTGCTGTATCGTGTATTTCATTAAATTTTAAAGTTATTTAGGTTTAAACGGTTTAAACGGCAAAGCCGAGACAAAATATTCAGGTCAATGTTTTTCGATCGTGACAAATATTTTTCTCGTATCCAGTAGGTTCATAACAAAAGGGTTTTTACATTTTATATACAAGATAACATATTAATTAAACGTAGAAAGTTGTGAGGATGGATGACTAGAGTTAACGAATATAACGCTACGATAAAACAATTAAAATACATTTTATGTTAGTGTTCGCGGAGTCGCAGCCAACTGCTAGAATGTCATTGAAATTTATCAGTCTTTCTGTTGAGTTCTAAAGGAGAAGTATCTTTGTTTAGCGATTGCACAATGTTAGGCATGGGTAGCCAATCGAAGCGGTTTAAGTTTCGTGACATCGAATCGTATGAAGGGTCGAACTAAAACTATCAATAAATCGATAAGCGTCGCGCGGGCCAGCCGGTTCATCACTAATTTACAATTTTATGGCTTGTGGGATCGCAGGGCGCGGGGCAGCGGGGTAAGGCAGGGGGGGCAGGGCGTCGCCACTCCATTAGTGGAGACCAGAGCCGAACACGGTCAACCCTAACGTACGGTGAGAAAATACATTTTCTCAACTATATTGATTCCTATTAAACAATTTTTATTAAATATTGCTGTACCTCTCATTCGCTTATGTTACCTTTTAAAATTAACTTCGAATAACTATATTTATATGTTTTATTATTTATATAGCAACTAGCATTCGTTACTGTTTTCCAAAATTTTGTTACTTAATTCCGCACTGGAATTATACTGTACCCATGTCTAGGTATGTTTTTAATTTTATGTTGATCGTCTGAATCGTCAAGGCGTGCAGACGTACCAAACAATATTATATTTACAATTATAATATTCGTTTGGATTCCTGTTTTATATGTTTTTCTACATTTTATATTGATTGCCTTAATCCAGTGACAAAGAACTTACACTAGTGGATTCTTTATTAGGAAAGTATTTACTTCGTGTGTGTTACTGTGTATGAATAATCACATATCACATTTCACACCTTAGTCGAGCTGGGGATAAGCGATTTGCTATCAATTTATTAACTAAACGAAATACAAATGTGGTAGTCGTAAATAAATCTTTGATAAAAAAAGTCATTTAACTTTATAAAATTAAAGTGAAACTGCTAAATGAGATTATACTTTCAAATTAAACTCTTTTCAAGCGAAACAGCCGAATCTACGACTCGAGCTTAAGATTATGTACATAATTATTTGCGGACGGTACCAATCCACGCCTCCCTACAAGAAACGCGCGCAAACGAGAAAGGAGAAAACTGAGACGAGGCGGGGGAGAGATCTTTAAGATACGTTGCCATAGCTACGCTTACTTCACACGCTCACAGGCGTACAAACTTTGCAGTTTTACGAGAATTGCTCGCACACATAGATAGATAGTGACGTGAACAGATAGTCTTCAAACGATTTGTGAATTATGAGTGGAATTAAAACACAGGAATATTATCTATCTCTTTAGGTTACAAATATCATTATCGATATGACGATTAACTGGACACTGACAAAACCATTTATTATTTATTAACAATACCTACAACGAAACAGTTCTGGAAAACACTAGATACAACTTATAACAACTTTATCGGCTACATATTTAGAATTTTTGAAGTTATGCTTACAAATTATTATACTTTTTATATATTTTTCACATATTCAAATTGTAATAAAAATATTTGTTCCATCAAAACATTTTAAAGCGACTACTTCAAGCGCCATTGTATAATTTAATTTTAAAACAAAAAAATCACACCCGTATTCTATCTATGCATTGTATCATATCATTATCTATTGTAGTTTTAGCTCCTTGTAGGGATAAATTTGAAAGCTATTTGTTAGTTTATACACCATTAAAAATACTAGAAACTGATTATACTGATACCGACATAGCACGTCACTAGGCGCAATAGTGTGGCCATTCCGCCGACACTGGATATTATGAGAATTCGACCCAACAGCCCCGAAGTTTCTCTTATTAAGCGAATGCTTCGTAAACATTCTAGGTGGTCGCTGGGTACCTTCAATTTTGTACTTGCTTATAAATGGGGTGTTAAGTTTAAGCCACGATTTAAGGTAAAATGAGAGCGAAATTTGAGATCATAGGATAGTTTCTATTCGTAATATTGTAACTTTTAGTATTAAATTTAGAATATACCGTCACGTCGAATTTACTGTTTATTAACTGAAATTTCGATGTTTATTTAACTATATATAACTATCTAACACTAAGGAGTATTTGTTCAAGGAATTTTAATTGTAAATATTTGAAACGCGTGTGCTCCGATCTCGTTCTGTGATATATTTTATGTCTGAATCTCTAGAATCCTACAGCGTTTATAAAGTTATTAATTACAGTTTAATCAAACAGTGGAAATTTTCATTTTAATTATTTCTTTGATTAATAGAATTAAATGTTTGATTAGACTGTAAGAAATAAGTCAAAGTTTAATTAAATTGCGAGTTTACTCTCTTATGCCCTGATGTTATCATTTTAAACGAATAAGTTATTTTAATTATCATAAATTTAGCAACGGACCTTAGTAACTAACTAGTGTAACTCTGAATTACCGTAGTATATTTTAATTAAACAATTTTGTACGCTATAATTTCAAAAAATATGCAATCTAAATTTATTAGAAGTTCCAGTACCGAGTATTATCTTCTAAAATCATAAAACGTAAACAATGTAGCGTTAAGCTATCTCTGTTATAGGTCAAAGAAACCTGACATAAAAAATATGTATTTCCAAATATGAGTTGTCTTTAAATTTTACTATACGAGTATTTATTAATGTAAAAACTTATTTTGTTATTTTAATAACTGTTTTTTTTAAAGATATTTTATATTTTTCGTTTAAGTAATAATAAAAAAGTAAGTTTTATGTAAGATTTTACATAAATAGAACTTGTAGGATCATATCTTGCGTGACAATTCCTTCCGGCAATATATTAAACTATTATTATATTTACTTGCTATCAGTTCATTATTAGTATGATGGCTCAAACATATATATTTATATAGGTAAGATATATGTTCCTCGATAATTCCCATACATCAGATATTGCGTTATTTAATTTAGGAAAGCGGTAAATCAATGAAATTGGTTTGTACAATTTGGGCCAGTATATCATGCGCAAATTACTAAGTGATGGTAAAGCACCGCAACACTGGGTAGTTACACTCCATTCTCACGTATCTTGTATATTATTTACGCTTGAAATATTACTCAAAGTTGGTAGCCGCGGGCGGTAGTTAAGGAGGAGTTCCCGATGAAATATGTCTTAAGGGGGTTAGAGGGTGTTTCGTGGGGAGGCTACGAATTAAGGATGGAGCCTTAAGCCCGAGCATCAGGCGGCCAGGTCGATGTGAAACTTATTAAAGGGGTAGTTTTAGGGTGGGGGTGGCAGATAGCGAAGTTAATGTGCTCAAGTAATTTTAGTTTACGACTTAGGCGCGTTAAAGTTAAGCGATAAGTTTAATGACTTTCACAACGACTGTGTTTGTTGTAGATTTGATATATCATATAATATACTGTGGAAATAAACTTTTTATTTTATAGAGATACAATAATTTAAATATGCAAACCATGTTTCGTTTATGAGACTTGATTCTCTAATTTCATTATTTTTAATAAATAAATTTATTATAATCATTTACGTATCAGCATGTATAATAGCAGCATTAATCGTCCACCCTAGCGTTACTAGTAGATTCGATTCTCAGAGCAAAAACAAATTGTGCGGTCGTTCACAATGGTAACACGCGTTACGTTATTATGTAACTTTAATATTATACAAATCTTTAAACCTGTAGCAAATACTCAGAATGAACGCTCACTCATTCTTACAAATATCTCAACAAAAGTCCATTGTAAAATAAATGGTGATACGACCGTAGCACACGCCTAATTCCGTAGAGCAGAGCTACATTGCCCACGCATATTAGTTCTACTTACGAATCGTCGACAGCCAGGTAAATTTTCATGTATAATGCTTAACTAAAAATATGAATTTGCGTCCGTAAGCACTAAAACAGAATATCTAAGCATGACTATGGTTTTATGGAAGGCTTTTCTCGTGTCACAGAAAAACATAATGCTGTGTTCGAAAAGCTTTTAAGACAAAGACGGATATAGGGATGAAGATATATAAAACACATATACAACACCTAAACATACATACGTAATGTGATAAACATAATAGCATATTATGATATATGCATTGAAGTAGTAATAAAATGATGTCTTACTACAAGTAGTGTATAAAGGTTATGTTATATTATAGTTTATAGATTTTAGCACGGCCCTAACGACACACTTCATGTGTTTTTCTGCTCCCTCCCACAGAATACAAGCGAGAGTACAACTTAGGGTATCTATAATGTAGTCATTAAGAGGTAATGTCCATAGTATTTTGTTTTTATAGTCATAAGACTGAAGAAAACTTTCGACTTTATTTATATCGTTGATATTGGACAACAAATATATTACTTAACCTGAGAGAATTAAGCTGGACGTTTTTCTCTAGGGAGAGGATATAGTAGACATTAACCAGATCAGCGCCGAGCTGAAGCCAGGTAGTTAGGCCAAGTCGTTAGCGGCCAAAGCTATTTGTCGTGAACTTTCTGCCACTACACTCGCCTTGCCGCCATATTGGATTTTATATTACAATTGTTTCCTAGTTCCTTAACTTACTATACGCTAGAATTAACTTAACTAGATATTTTAAAATATACGTTATTTTACAAGGTTTTTCATCCGTATTTATAATTCTATAAATTGAAACACTCATGCCCATAACTTAGACGAATAGACAGAGATTACAGATTTCAATAAAGCTCCATCCGGTCTTACTTTGACATCTGTCAAAGGCAAAGGCTCACCAAAATACTAAATACTACTACTACTAATAAAATACTTTCAATATCGCCCTTCCTTAGTGAGTCAATGATTTTTATTTTGCCACTTTTTCATTTTTTTTCTGCTCTAACTTAGCACTTTATTTATTTATTAAAAATCAGTCACAAAAATATCTTTATTTAGCATCAATATATGGAATATTATAGCCACGGGTCAGATTGACGTAGCGGGCTAATAATCGACGAGGGGAGGCCGCCCCCACGATGTTAAGGCGGGCGAAAGGGCCGCAGTTTTGAGGAGCGGGGTGAACGGCTTCAGATGTGGGGTGAATAAGACTATAACACTGATAAGAGGGTCGAGGAGCCCAGGGATAGCGAGGATATATATATATAT
>DWLR01003547.1:0-13354 GCA_018246295.1 Papilio alexanor hazarajatica
AAATTCAGTGTAACATTGTATTGTGTAGAAGTATTGCTTGTTGTTAAGAAGAAGGAAGAAAGATAATAGAAATTCTTGAGGAGAATAGATAAAAAAACATAAAAAAACTACTACGAGTATTTAAAACAAAACGCATTATACACCGATTCATATGCCTACAAGCGAAAACGCGCTTCATAGAATGCAGAATAAAAGAGAACGCCTAGAACATAGCACAATGCACAGAGTATAAAAGCGGTCTAACCGCGACACCTACAGCATGTAAACCGCCTCGTAATCTGCGCTACGGCGTCTACGGAGCTACACGGATACGCGGCCAGTGCACTCTACGTCGTAGAACCGGGTCACTGCGCCCCTTCCCCACTAGGTTAGTGCTACGCAGCTCGAGTACTTTTTATGATTAAAACATTCTTTTTATTCTAGAATATTCGCTTGGATTTATATAATTAGATACCTGGATGCATCGAAATAAGTTGAAAATCAACTAAACGACTATTTCATTTGAAATTGTTATGAACAGTTAACTCTATTGGTATGTTAATTCTACTGATATTTTGAGCGGTTGTGATATATAGGCATTTTAATTACTTTTATATGAAATGGCATTGTCACCACGATCAGTGGACAGTCTCGCCTGTCAGTAAGTATATCGTATATTCAAAGCGCGTTAGATGTCGCCTTCGCAGTCACTTCATAACAATTCAACTTGACTAGCAGAGGGTTGTTTAGTACACTTGCGTAAAAGTTAAATTAAATAATCAAATCTTAAAGCAGTTAAAAAATGTTTAGTGTTAAAATTAATGAACAACGCATTTAAAATTGTTATATGAATACAAAAGCACTAAATAAGACGTTGGATTTAATTTTTTTTTTGGGAAATAATAAAAATAAGGTATAAGAATTGGGAAATGTGATGTCAGGCACAAATAGCTACTTAATTATAAAACTGAAAGAGAATATACGGAGAAAATTATAACTGTTATTTAAAACTTATGTTATATTTTCTTTCTATAATTTGTTATTAGGGTCGTCATTTTTAAATATATCCCGCTATGAAGATAACAAATCAATCAAAGATATTCACAAAGAAAAGCATCGACCAGTCACCAGGAAAACATAAATCAGACCAAGTAACCATAACAACGGCTGGGGCGGGGAGTTTTACGTAGCTACGCAAGATTCGCTTTCCCGCGCTCCCTAAATCAACGGATGTCTCTCTATAGCTTACTTCCCATCCGTAATGGATTCCAAGAAATTGTTTTTCAACTTTTGTAGTATATAAAATATATATAGTATTATATTAATATATTTAATTTAATCACTATTTTAAAATATAAAGAACTTATCGCTTTGTGGTTCCTGACTAGAAATTATTAAAAGTAAATATAGTAGAAAATTACGAAATTTAATTAAAATGATTGTTCATAAACGAGAGTCATGGAGGAGTGTCAGAGAACACGTTCTAGCATTTTTGTAAAGTCACATTTTGACTTAAAAAATTGGGTTAACTAATAAATTATTAGTTATTTCTGCCACGTTTGTCAATTTTGTCTAGTAAAAGACAATTTAGCGATTTTTATTACAGCTAACTACATCCTTATGGTTATGTGGTATTACGGTTTAGTCAAATACACATAATCTAAAACATATTTAGACATTTCTATAGTTGTTAATGATTTACTTACTATATTTTGGATCCGCTATTCGATATAACCGTTGGGTTTTAAATCTGTTTAACAATGCATAACAATAATAAAAATGTTTTTGGCGCTTGACCTAATTATTATAATTTAAATATTAATATAAATTAAAATAACTCATTAGACAAATCAATGAAGTATTTAACAAAATTTCTCAGGTTATTTATTTATTTGTGCCTATATATATATATATATATATACACACACACACACATATATTATAGGTGGAATTTTCCGAAGAAAAAACTTGCACAATAGGAAATTAACTCCTTTGCAGTGATCATAGCTTTATCACTACAATAAGTACAAATCATTTTCGAAACTTCTTTAATTATTATGTTATAGTAACAGGGACCAACAACCAAACGCATGTTAGGACAAACTCTCACTCATCGTACGGAAATAGTATCATAAAGGTTGGCAAAAAACGTAGTAAGTCGTAAGTAGAGCGAAATGTCGCATGCGGTAGTAGCGGAGTTTCCTCGTGAGTGCGGCGTGCGGGGGTGAAGGCAGGGGATTGAAGGGGAGGGTGAAAGCGGAGGGTTGTACGGGAGCGGGCGTCGGCGCCGCAGGGGCGCGCACCCCCGCGATCGATAGCGGTCAACGACCCAGCAGCGGGCCGCGACCGGCGGTGCATTAGCAGCCCTGCTCGCGAATTTAACCCACATTCCGCGGATCCACCTCGGCCCGCTAATTACGCACGGGTATCATATAAAATGTTAATTTGTATGCGCGCGTGCCTCCCACGTATGTTTTCGATTGTATCCTGTTATATTTACGTTACCATACTTTCAGGCTTTCACAAATTTTTATACATAAAATGATAAAAGCTGAACGCCAACTTAAATACGACTTTATGTGTTTCAGAGATCTCATACGTTCTATTATTTATAATGATCATCTTTTATCTTCTATCTAACTACAACCATCAATTAAACCTTTCGAAGACCTCTTAAGGCAATCTCTGTAATCTTTAGTTTATTTGATAGTTATCACTAACTTCAAATTGGAAGTGACTAACTATACAATAAAAGTAAATATCATACAGGTTATTGAGAGGCGTTTTTCTTTGAAATACGTCAATTTCAATCATAATAAGTTACAACAGGGAGTAACTTTAATAAAAGGGAGGAAAAACAAACATATTTAAAAGTTGCGCTAGAGGAAATAGTATCTGGGTTGGCCGGGACGCCGGGACGCTAACCGGCTTTCCCGGCGTTTTCGCGCGGCCATTGCACCCGCTTTACGTAATACCAGGGGCGCAGAGGATACTAGGAGTAACAGAAATCAATGAAAATAGCCTATGTAACAATTGTAGCATTCTGTAAAAGCAATCTTAATGCTAAGGAATAAAGCTTTAATTTGTCCGGAGTCAAAGTTCCATGTGCCTCGAGAATGATTGATAGGATAGGCGGGTGGGCAAAAGGGTTGATCGATTTGTTAGAACAACTGAACCAAAATTGGACTTAATCCTTACTTATGTTTTTGAGATTAACATAAAATCCAGTACCTATTTGAAGTTCGGATGACAATAAATGATTATAAGATTTGACGTAAGCTAATAAATGCATATTAATTAATTATAAAAAGTTAGTCTAACTAACTTTGTAAGCTATACAACATTTGTAGAAAATATATTTTAAGTTTCATCAAAAGTTATACGCCAGCCAATTAGAAACCTTGTGCCAATGTTATAGATTTTAATTTCTTTCAACTCCACAAACTCAATACTTGATTCGACTGGCGACTGACACGTGGCAGCTAGAGACAATCGTTCGAATGAGATGGAGTATCTAGGGAGTGTCGCAGGTGTAAAAGGGATGGCAGGCAATTTCGTTTCAATTTCTTAAGATAGACACATTTTGAGCGATGAAATAGATTAGTAAGAGATGGGTCGTGGTTATTTTGGTGTCTGTCTTTTTAAATTTCCAGTAACGTGGAAGTCCTCAAATGCGTTAGGTGAAATTCAGATAAAATTCCATAAACGATTGAATTGTTAAAGTACAAAACATAACCTTGTTTCGCCCTACACAGAATTGTTTAAATCTGTATATTTATACCAAAAAGGGAGCTAAAGAACTGTACATTGTACAATACAAGTAACGACATCTATTGTCCATGAACAACGGATACTCAAAGTCACCGCAATATACAATTACAAATTTAAAGAAAAATTTGTTAGTATAATTCGTTGAAGTTTTTCTTACAAAGTGTTTGCTTTAGTTACGAACACGTTTAAACACGGCCAAATAATTTTTTATATGTTAGGTTTTTATAGTATGGCTGCGATATAGATTTGAGAATCTTATTGTCAATATAAACAAAGTAATAACGATACGTATTTGGTCTTATCAATTTGCTTCTTTGTCTGGATAGTTACCTGTAAAAAGAGGAAAGTTTATTTTAATAACATATGGAACTCAATAACATACTATAAACAAATTAACTATCAAGGAGCATTATTAAAGATAACCTATCAGTAACTATAAAATACATTTTAATTAATGACGATGAGAATTTGTTATTTTTGTTTAGAATGCAACAGGTGCAATCACAATAACTTTTATAGAGAGAATAATTTTTATATTACAAAACATTTAAACTTGCAAATAGACTATCGGTAATTTAATTTTTATTTTTAGAAACTAAACTCATTTGCGAAAATTTGTCCTCTTTACTATATATGTGTGCTTCCTTCTATCACTTAAGGGCTACATAAATTTTATAAAAAAGGAAATACTACTTATTGTCTATCCTACTTGGGTTAAATATAAGTGTTAATTATCCACCTTGATAATCAATAATGTTATCGACACAAATTTTATTTTATTTACGGAACATGGAACATTTTTATGTTGAATTAAAAATGCATTATTGATTTCTGACAATAAATAACATAATGGAAGTTTTGTTTATAACGAATTGCTAAAAAAAAAAGAAAATAACCTCTTACAACCGTCTTGGTCAAAAGTGACAAACAAGTAGCCTTATTTACCATAATATAAAATATTAATTAAGACACAGGTGGTACATATTATGACCACTATTAAACCTTTACAATTACAAGAACGCGTAACAACATAAAACAAAACCAACTTAAAATTAAAAATAATTTAATTTTTTAAAGTCACCTTTTTATAGACACGGTACATCCCATTTAAATTTCATTTAACCCATTTTTTCGAAAATTCAAGCCCCAAGAGACTAAATAGCAAAGTACTGATGTATCGCAAGCGTTATTTAACCTTTTACCAGCGTATGAAGGCGCAGGCAACATCTAGCAATAAAGAAAATTATTATTAGATGTAACTTAGATGTAGGTAGGTCCCGGAGCAAGGTCAGTCGAGCAAAAACCTTCGCATTTCGATTCTCGAATTCAGTTCGCGAGCCGTCACGCCGATTTAGTATCGAGGACTTTACGAGGGTACTACATTTTATGTTCCCTTGCTACTTCTTCCCGGAATACTCGATAGGTATGATTCTTATTCGGTGCATTTGTGATGCCCTGGTTTGTTTTGAATTAAGTATAGGACAACTTACGATATAAAAAAAACAGCAATCAAATTATATATATAATAAAATCATTATCGGTAGAATCTAAAAGCTGTAGTTTTTTTTTACTATAGTTCTTATTACCCGACTGACCAAGAGGAGGGTATGTATGTGTACATGTATGTATGTCCGTTCCATTATGCCCTCCTATAGCTTAACAACTGGACCGATTCGTATTCTTCCCCGATGTGTCATAGGTGATGACTGTTGGTATTCATAGTTTTGTTGTTTTTGTTTTTTGAATTAGCACGCATCAAAAATTTTCTGCCTCTATTAAAACAACAATAAAATTTGGATTACAAATACAGAAGTTTTGCTGATAAACTTAAAACAATATTAATTTCGCAATTCGTTTTCACGTCCATAATTGTTATTCGTGTGTACCATAAGCCCAATGACAACGTATCAGAGGTCACCAGGAAGTCATAAGCGACGGGGAGGTCACGTGATATTTTCCTCCACACGCCATTTGATCCGGTTTGTGTACGAAATATTTGCATGAAGTCTATTTATTTGAAATCAAATAAAAAAATTCAAAGTTCGTTGTAAGTTACTCAATGTTTTAATACAATAAATGTAATGAAAAATCTTCAATTTGTAATTATACTAAAAAATTAAATGACATTTTGCAAGTAAAAAACAAAATATTTATTCATCTGGGATTCGAAAAACAAGGTTTCGTATTTTTTATTATATCTTACGAAATAAATAAATTCAAGAAATTTAATTTACGTGTTATGTAAATTAAAAAAGACAGAAGAAAAGATGAGAGAAGAGACAGACCAATTAAGTTGTCAAATTAAAAGTTCCGTCGACAATATCATTAAAAAGATTAAATCACAATTATTCTATTTTCAATGTAAGAGGACAGGAGAGTTTCCTGTCACATTTGTAAAAGGGTAAGCATGAAGAATTGTGATTTTCATTCTCAAGGAAAAAAAAAAGGAAAAGAAAGAACAACGGGACCCTTTAAAATCTTACGTAGAAACAAAAATTCACGCGAGTGTGTGAATAGAAAACCTAATGACAAAATAAATCATGTTTGTGTAATTCGATAACGTTAGAAGCACGTGGTCCATTCATCTATGTGGCCGGCCGTAAGCATTAAGCAAAATCGACGATATTACTATGCTCGGCTCGCGCGACTATCAAGGTCAAATCATTGAGGTAGGTATCCCTACCCACTTTAGTACTTTTTGTTATTTATGTTCTTTGTACTTCATAAAACTATCTTATCTCCTTACAATGTATATACTAAGGCAAAACTTATTATATTATACTGTACTCGAAATACGTAGTAATAAGTCGTAATGCGTAAAAGAAACAGAAAAAGCGCCGTTAATTCGAACGTGTTCGGAAAGCCTTTAAATAAATTTATAACATTTTTTTCCACCGAGTATTACTCATTCGAAGGCGCAATGAAATTGCGTTTGATGGTTCATAAAAATCTTCATAAAACATGCGAGAGCTTTGCGATACTCAACCGAGGAACAAGGCGACTACGTCAGGTCTTTTTTTAAATATACGTACATAGATATAGTAGATACGTATGTCGATGGACACACTATACTCGTTTAATGGAAGTTGCGTCGATAATGACCAGGCATCTAGAAAATATCCTAGACAAAACCTACCAGGAGAACATAAGCATCAGTGGGTCAAGGCTTGTGATAAATACACAAGACTGTAGCGACCGCGCAAAACGATGCGACATTTCTCACATAACCTGTAAGTGGCTGAGGCATAGAACAACACCGAGGCGTTTGAGCGATAAACATCTTTATTTTTCGACACGAGCGACCAAACAAGTTGTTGTGATACTTAAATTCAGAGCACGTAGGTATCCTAGGTAGGCATTTATGTGGGCACTGCTGAATATAAGGATACAATTGAATTATTATTATTATTGTACCATCAAGTAACTATTTCCTGAATTATGGTCATCATACGCTCGTTGACAACTTTAGACAAAGTTTTTCGTAAGCGTTATTTTATTTTCATACAGTGTAAAAACATGTTATCGAAGCTATTTTAATAAAAGTTGTCAAATAATTAAGCGAATTTAGGCACCTTATTTACTTTATTTAGAGACCACATCGCTGTCAGGACTGTGATTCCTGGGGTTTATGGAAATAATAAGTATATTACGTTTTAAAATTTATGAACCATACTACGTATTTTAGTTTGTCATTTGGCGTAGAATATTGATTAACTGCGATAGCCGCTTGTGAAATGACTGGTTCCAATTTGCAACTTTATGTTTCGCAGCGCGTTATTCCAACTATAAGCAGATAAGAGATAAATATACTCAATAAGTACGTCACAAAGCGCTAAGAAAGCGAATCGTGTCAAGGTTGGAGTGTTGATGAATCAGTATATCCGTAAACATATTAAGCGAATTTTACGAGAGCGTTATAAATTCGCAAGCGTTTAGCGTCGACACAGCTTGTGATAAGGCACGATTGGTAGACAGCTGCGTGCTGCGTACTGTCAAAATATTTTCAAATATCGCAGAGAATGTAATGATAATTATATTTACGATGTGTGTTATGTTCTGTGGGTGAATGCACCAGCGTGGCCCGCTTGGCGCCGCGCCAGCTCTCACGGTGAACGCTCCTCATCACGCAGAACTGTTAGTATGCTCCTGATAGCTTATAAACGCCTGGTACCTATTAAACTATTGTACCCGTGTCGTATTATTATTACATCCCCATATGCGTTGATGTTCTAAAAATATATTGTAAGTCGATATAAAAAAATCTTTAATCGGTAGATAGAGAGAGTGGCCAACGCCATACACTTTGATTTATTTATTGAATTAATTTTTTACGCAAGATTTTCGACACTTTATACGGATAATTTTTTTTTTTCAGTTAGTTTGATAATAAGTGACTTGCACAAACTAAAAACTTGACGGTCAAGTATAACCAACCTAAAGGTTTTAACATCTATCTGGTCCAATCGCTTAAAATTTCTTTCGGATGTCTTAGATTTTCTTCTATTTATTATATTTTTGGCATATCACCTCGTCAATAACATTTTAAACACTCACTATGAACGAAATTCAATACGTTGACGCGTTTGTAACGGACGTTTAAAATTCTTGTAGTTATCGAAAAAAGCATCATACATTGTGCAATATTGGCGTAGTTTTTGTGTTCCGGGCCAGATTTACATAACCGCGATAATGTGGGGCCTTATCGTTCGATCAACCCGCACTATCTCGCATGCACTGACATAGACCTTACGTTGCGACAACCCAAGCTAATAAGGATGCAATTTCGTTTATTTATGATGTATTTCATCATTGACCAATGATCTTATTATTTGCTCATATTATTGGGTCCTAAGGTTGTTTTCTTGCCTATGTCTTCTCCTAAGGGAAGTCAGTCAGGTTTATTCTTCTTGTATTCTATCAACATATTCCATCAAAATTCATATTTTCATTTTTTTTTAAACCCGACTAGATCATACTTTACCGTCGGCGAAATATCAAAGCTGTGCTAGATACGTATGGAATGTTAACCTCACGAACAGCAAAATAGTTTTGTCCAAAATTTCTAACGAACATACAAATTTAATCTCTATTAGTAAGTATAGTAAAGTTTTCAAAATATATGCAAACTTTGCGAGTCGCGGAACCGTTGGGATGAGGTACCAGGCGTACATAAGCGTAGATGCTGATAACGTGGAGTCATTGCCGAACGTTAGCATACACGTTTCCGCCTAGACGCGAGAGACGTGAGGTCAGCAACTTGGCGCGGCTGTTATGTAACGCTCATCGCGAGCACTCGCCCAAGGTGATCTGCGATACGACAAACATTCTGTCCACTTCTAACCGTCCATTTCGCGACATTAACAATTAACGAAGCGAAGCGGCTCGCGGCGTACGTGCACGGCTTGCAGACATGTGGCGCCGATACGTAAGTACTAGGGCTTCATAGCCACACCGATAGCGACTTTTATTAACCTGTCATGGGGTCAACCTAGATCGTTACACTAAAGGTATTCGCCCTCGGTGATGAGTCACAGTACTGTATTATCTAGATTTCTTATTATCTAGAGACATTTTATGAAGTTTTTATGGTACATTTTCTCTAAATTAAAAGAAACTTGCTACATAAAATGTAAAAAATTGTTTAAATTAAACAATAAGGTTCTCTGAATGGCAAGTAAATAGTCAAAAGTGCAGGGCCCAACTCTGTTATTTTATATCATTGTTTCTGCGTATAATTTACTCAATTTATCGAATCTATATAATGACTGGCTTTTAGTGCGCAAAGAATAATAGTTTTATAAAAATTATGTTTTTTCAATTATTTTTATTTAATTTTTGTTTTGACAAAAAGAGATCAGCAGAAGCCTAAGCCTCAGTAGAGCAAAATTCACTAAACATTTTGTGTTTTTTATTGTTATAAATTCTAAAATATATTTCGTTAAAGATGAAACGTGTGACACCAGGGATGCATCAAAAGTCAGGCGCTGGCGTCAACGTACCGAAAATGATTCTATTTCGGAGATCACCGCGCGGGCACTTGGGCGTCTGGGGTTCATGCCTCTCAACAATATCGTGTTAAGTGAATTGGAAAAGTTGCATTAAATTATTGACCAAAACATTTTTAGGGCGTACACGTAATAATTTCTAATACTACTATTCAATAAATGTCTTTATGATTGTATCATATAATTCAACTAAAAATGTGTAACTAATTTAAAAAAATCAAATATTATCGGGTGTTCGGATTTGGTCGCTATAAGGCGATAACCTTACCGTCAAATTTGGGATGTAATAAGGTCTAATATAAATTTAATCTTCTATTGAGGCTCTAAATTCACATAATCGAGAGGTTGTGGTGTGACGTATCTCTACATTATATCTTATTTCTTTGTAATATATGAGTATATAATATCGTTTCGAAGTGGTGCAGGCCCCTGTCCTTGGCTCGGCAGTGACCGCGCTGTCTCGAAATATTAGTTCGAGCAACTTAGATCACGCCTCGCTGCGTAATGCCAATTTTGTAGTCCAACACGTTTGTCAAATGTTTGGATATTATAACACAGAATTTATGGCTATTTTTACATTTTGAATGTGGAATTGTGTCTTAGAACATCTGAAGATCTGTTTGTTTTTTATTTGAGCAGGATTCGAATTGGCCAACTTCAAGCTTATTGAAATCTAGCTCGAAGGACCATTTTAAAATAAATAAATATCTGGTATGTTAATTACATTTTAATTACTTTTTTGTTTTTAGTTTTTAAAAATACTTATTAGATAGTTTTATTGTAATGCTTTATACATTTCAACTCGTTAATTAATGCGTTTCAACACCACTACTATTGAAGTCAATTTTTTTATATTTTATGCGTTAGTTATTTTAAATATTATAATAGAGTTAGTACAAGTGGCAGATACAAACTTACATCCCTACATTTCACAGTTTTTTCCTTAAACTCGTAAGTTATCTTCCTTCAACTTAGTATAATCAAGAAAAGCCGACCTTAAGTTATAAAAAAGAAAATGCCGATGGCACCAAGGCAACATAAGTTTTTTGTAGGCATAATTTACGAATAACAATTTATTTTTAGTAAATCGCTAAGGCGTAACCGAATCGATCGGCGATGGTTCAATCGCGAAAGACTCGGCCAGGACCGATCGCGGACGCAGTTAAAATGCTTCATTATTTATCTTTTACACAACAATAAAAAAAAAATGCAAAGAATTAATTTCTTAATGATGCGAATTAAATTTCATTATTGTTTATATCCATTCATAAATTTGGTGTTTTGTCTGACTGATGTTTTTGTGCATATATGTACATATACAAAAGTACGTATTTTAACGATCATTTGGTTCTACTAATTACCAACAAATTACCTCTTATAAAATATTATCTTTAGATTTAAAAAAATTAAACGTAATAAACGAATATATATATATAGTCTCAGAATATTATTGAAAATTGTTATGGTCACATTTTTGGCACGACTTTGAAGCGATGCTATTTAAATTTGCATATTTTATAAGATAAAATGTCTTTATGGGGAGACTGCTGAGACTTGGGTGCAGTCAGGGTCAATGTCAGTGTAATGCATTGAACTTGAGTGTAATAGTAAAGTTTAAATAATTCTTACAATACTCCGAGATAAAACTACCTTAAATTATCTTTTCAAATTGAACTTTAGGCTATGTTAATTTATTTTATATGTACAACTAGGGTCTTGAATAATGGCTACAGTTTCGATGAAAAATAAAGTAAAGAAAAGAACTATTTTAAACTGTTATAAGGTCTCAATAATGGACGTCTATTTTACACTGAAATATAATTAGATAAAATAAATTTCATGAATGATGATGGCCTAGTTTAGTGATGCGTCACCAATAGGTGTCCTGCGAAGTGACGAACCGATGGCATGTGGTCGCCATAAAATACGAAGTAGACCATGTGAACAATTCTCTAATCTACATAAATTGTCCATATATTACGATGTTTCCATCTGGTTAGATAACAATATATAAATAAAATATAGATAATTATAAATATATATACAATTTTTCATTGGCTGTGTTACGCCACGCCTCTGCCTTTTGTTGGTCTATTAAGGGTCGTCGTGATATGATGTTAAATAGCCGTATTACAAAGGAAAAAAAAAAAAGATTTTTTTTTTATTTGATTGGTATTAAATACTATTATCGTAATCAAACAAAGGTTTCTGATTTATTTTATATACATAGATTCAAATACAGGTTTTACAACTGAAAAACTTTTTAAGCAGTGCGCTAAATTTCTTTCCTCTACTACCATGTCTCACTAGGTCAACAGTCTTGAGGAGTAGGTCTGTAACGTCACGCGACTCTGTCACGCTAAAAATAAAAAGTATATATATACATGAAACTACTCCGCCTCTCGTCTTGATATTAATTTGTAGATGTTAATCACTTGTTTCAGCTTCAACAAAAGGTCGATCGCCTCCGCCGCCTCGGTTCGAAGTAATGTATGGCCAATTATAATTATGTTATACTTAAATATTAATTGAGAATTTAAATATGATGCTTAGTGATGAATTTTTATGTACACCCAAAATATGTATCTATATCGACTGTCAATGTCTGAGAGTTGCATTATATGCACCATTACCTTACTATCCCCGGGAGAGGTCGATACAAACAATAACAATAATAATTGAGATCATTTTGCGATCAAAACATACAATAAGAAGCAATGAAGACAAGATTTGACCTGTCTAAATGAATCTAAACTAAAGGAATAACGTACTTTAATGAATTTTTAAACTACGCTAAATATATGTTGGGGGAATGTATTTGAAATGAAAACAAATAACTGTAATTTAATTCAAATAACGTCGTTATTGGCTCAATATTTTAATACAGCGCTACGTTATAATGAATGAATGAACAGAATGAATTAAAATGAACAGTTTAACATGTGAGGCGCATGTGAGAACTCCTGGTAGCGACTTGTACGCGAATGTTGACGTCACAACATAAGCTAACGGCATAGCCCCGCCAATTTAGACGTAGCCTTCTTTGTAATAAGAACCATTAATTGCACTGATATTAAGTATGTAAATTGGAGTTTAGTATTACGCACTCCTGTATTTGTCGCCTATATTCATACGACCAAGAAAAATCTTTAAATTTTAAATGGAATTGTAACTAAAAAAAACTTGGACCTTCAAGGAACTTTATTTAACCAATACTGTATAACATACAAATTATCCCACTTTTATTAAGCTACAACTGTTGTTTAGCAAAAAAAAAATTGTTCCTTAGCTAAGAATTAAAAAAAAATCATTTTTTCTAGTTTTTATAGATATCGGGAATAAACTAAGTAAATACAACTAAACAAGAAACTAAGACTAGTAAACAATATTTGTTCATATAATTCAGCAATTCAACATCTTAAATTGAAAATAGAATTAAGTTTAGAGTATATTTATTTTTGAAACAAAATTTAAGGTTAACACATATTTAGCACCCAAAAAATTAATGGATTACATTTTATAATAACACCTTTATAGATGTATACACATATATGTCTATTAATCTTAATACGTTTAACTTTCCCAAAGTTAAAATAAAC